>RAON01000137.1:0-87069 GCA_009805295.1 Neurospora sp. FGSC 6877 | reverse complement strand
CGGGCGCCGTGCTTCTTGCTTGGTTGGCTGTGGCTGCTTCTGGGATGACTGGGGATTGTCTCATGGTGTTTCATCAGCGTCTTCGGCACTTCCATAGTTGGCTCGCTAGCCCGATGGTATTGAGAGGGGTTCGGGTAAGCAGTGCCAGTAGCTGAGGGTCCGGCCGAGGTGAGTGTTGCGGCCGGAGGCCACCGGGCATCTCGAGGCTAATGCCAGGCGTTGAGGCTCTGCTGAGCCTTGCGACCCTGATCCTGGACTGTGGACGATGTCCGTGTGACATTGGGTCTCTTCGAGTCATTGAGGTCCCGAAGAGCACGGTCAACTCCGTGCTTTAAGTCGTAGAGAGAAGTGAGAGGGCCATCTCTCTTCGCTTTCCCAATGAGCGGGAGCGCGGCGTTGCGCAGATTACGTCTTGTGACGTTCGCGATGTTTAGTTCCATTCTGAAGAGAGAAATGCTCTGGGACTTGAGCAAAGAAGGCATAGTGCTTGTCTATCTCTACCTAATACTACTACAACCACCCAGAGGTAATCTACGGACTAGAAAGTTGACTAGCTATATAACTGATTTCACCTGGCTTTGGTTACTTTTAGCTCAGGCGACCTGCTCTACTAGCATTATAGCCTAGGCTAGAGGTGGATGTTTTATGTTAGTTACCGGAGAGCACCCCCCTACCTTTAGCAACCAGACTCAATCTCGCTTTCGTCCGTCTCAGTTCATCTTGGATATCGCGTTGCTAACGTTAATGTCAGTATCAGTACAAGGAATCACAGATGTAGCGTTGAAGGATGTCCTTACATGAACTCTTCCGGACTGAGTCAAGGGCACTCCGCTGGTGCAACGTAAAAATTGTTGGAGGTAACGGGATGAGGCAGCACAAGTGGCAGTGAATGTGGGGGTGAATGTAGTGTATTGATTGACTTGAGAGAGAGGGAGAGAAAGAGAACAAAGCAGGGAGGACGGAGTTCGACGTGGTTTATATACATGGTGGCTATGTGTGGATCGTATCCACTTAGATAGAAACGCCAAAGAATGTGATGGCTTCAACAAAAATGCGGCGTGTGACTTGTAGAAGCTCAATGCTTTAACTCTGGAATAGCGGTTTGGTGGAGGATTACCCCTTAACTTGGGAGGTATATGACTTTGGTGATGCTATTAACCCGTTAGGGCTTAAGGCGAGGCTTAGGGGAAATGGCTAAAGAGGCTTCAGCGTTAGTTCTTGGCCTTTCCAGTGTACGGCCGTATGTTGCCTTCTACGATTCTACCTCAATGGTGTTACATTGTATATGTTGTCAGGTCCCAGATAACATACCAAGGAGCTGTGACTGCATGGCTTCAAGGACAGCAATCTCCTGTTTGATTCGGAGTTCTGACACAAGTTTGGGTCTCTTCGGATCCTTGAGATCCTTCCAAGACACGTGCAACTCCGACCTTGAGGTCATAGAGATTGGTCTTCTTCTACATGACTATCTTGAGGAGCTGTTTCGCGCAGGCTGTCACACGGACATTCGCCGGCGACATTCATCAATACTTCGGGGCTAGGGTTATTGAGACTGCGGCCTCAAGGCTTAGCATTAGCCTCATCGATGCCTTGTGGCCTCGAGCATCAGGGTTCAGCCTCGCATAGCCTAACTCCCTGTCATCGGCATCACACAGTCGGACCCCCTGTTAGCACCACCAGGCTAGCGAGCCAACCATGTAAGTGCCGAAGACGCTGATGAGGCACCACGAGACGATCCCAATCATTCCAGAAGCGACCACAGCCAACCAAGCAAGAAGCAGGGCGCCCGAATGAAGGACGGCGCCAAAAGGAAGATGGAGAATGGATAAAGGCATTCAGGAAGTTCCACATGTATGCAGATTGCTAGATAGATRCCTTGAAGCCTCAGGCGACAAGGCTTGATACGTACCTCAAGTACGTACCGATTCCGTTTGGCATAAGAAGGCCTTGAAGCCCAACCTTCTCCTGGAGGTTGAGAAGATCAACAAGGCCTTCGAGACCAAAGAAGATTATTAGCTGAATTGAACTCTTTGTTCCAAGCCCAGAACTCTGCCNGTACCTCAAGTACGTACCGATTCCGTTTGGCATAAGAAGGCCTTGAAGCCCAACCTTCTCCTGGAGGTTGAGAAGATCAACAAGGCCTTCGAGACCAAAGAAGATTATTAGCTGAATTGAACTCTTTGTTCCAAGCCCAGAACTCTGCCTTTGTCACATCGGTGTAGGGCTGTTCGAGGTCGTATGAATTGATTGTTGTGTTAGAATATAGTCAGAAGGTACACCCCTATATATATAGTAGGCAAGAGGAAGACTGATAGTATCTAATGTAGTAATTGTACTAGTGATAGTGTCGTGGAGAAGCGACTTACTCATTTCGATAATTCTCAGAATAGGGTACGACATTATATCAACTATGAGGGTTTAAATTCACTAAAAGAATGTTTGTAAATCAATTTATACGCTCTTACTTAAGAAGTTGTAGTCAACTTGCAATTTATAGGAGTTGCAAAGAGAAAATTTGACGCTGGAAAGAGGAAGGAGGAGGGGGATCTTATAGTAGTATCCCGGTCGAAATTATTCAAATAAATAGCACATCACGTAGAGAAACGCTTCACGCGGCTTTACATTCACTTGAATAACGAAAAATTCACATTTCACCCTAAATAACATATCCAAAATGTTACGATGCACCAGCTCACATAGTTCCGTATCGCGTAGTTGGGTACAAATGAATAAATAACTAAAGCTAAAGAAGAAAAGACGGAGAGATTGAGAGCTGGGCTCCAGAGTGCATCCTTATATTGGACGAGTGGAGACTGCAGTACCCATGTCAGGGTTGCGGGATCCCCCTCGTCACACAAAACACCATAAAATAAAAAGCATCGAGTTAAAATAACAAGTAGAACCTAAAATCGCTTGGTTCGTAGAAGGTTATCGATATCGCCGGTGTGATGGCAGCCTTGCAGCTGTGTCTCTTGACTGCCATCGCAACTATATAAGACCACTCGAGCGACCGAATTGCCAGCTTCGGTTACTTGTATCCTTTTGGAACATAGCATAGTGGTGTAGTGGTCCGCCAGTGCCGTGACAGCCGGTACCTGGCCGTTCTGCATGGCCGGCTAGCCTATCATAGAGAAAGAAAATCGTTATATCAATAAAAGTAAGAGATATATAAGTCCAATAAGCGTCTCAACGGTGTCCACCTCCGAGATTCTTTCGGCCACCGACATAGAATTTGCCTCCGCAATAAGATACGCCTGCATGATATCCATCTCCGAAACTTCATCGGTCTCCGAGATGGCCTCGCCGTTGTCCTTGGTGTCCACTGGAGAATTATTCTTATCGTCAACTGTACCTTGAGACCTCTTGGCCTCGAGGAAGTCCCACTTGTCCGTAAAATACTGGCTCCACGGCACGTTGTGCTCGAGCTCCGCGCGACCAGACATATTAGCTACCCCAGCAACAAGTCGAAGCATCGCGGGTGGAAGAGGAATTCGGACCCGTAACGGCGACAAGAATCTCGGCGCCAATCACCTCCAAGTGCTTGATTTTGGTGACCATTTCCTCGCTTGGAGAATGGGCATACTCGTGCTTCAGAGTGGCGGCATAGGAGCGAACAATCCCCTTTAACTCGTCGGGATAATAATCACCGCTCTGAGGACGGAGGGGCACGCAACAATCGAGGGAGATTCCCAGGGTGATGCCGACTCCCAGGGTGATGCCGACTCCCAGGCGCGCGGAACTCATGCAATTCTGGGCGGAATGAGGGTAATCAACGTCTGTGAAACTGTGTATATAGAGGTTCATAAAATGATGAATTCCTTGTAGCGTTTTGACTTCAATTACATCCGGATGTCTATCACGAAGGAACTACCTCTTAAGAAGGAAAGGTAAGACATGATGCTTCCGCCAATCTCGGCCTTCTCCAAATAGGAGAACTTCCCAGGACACTACCGCACAAGATAGTAGGTAGGCACTGCCTTCCAGTTATGGCACCCCTGCATGTAGTCGGACATCTCCGAAACAAGCTCCCACTCGGCACTATCCGCCTGCGACATCTCTGCATCACTCTCGTTGATGAAGTCTAAAGACGGCGACGGTTAGCTCTGACCGATGCATCGGCCAGTTTACTTTAGAGGTATGTTCTCAACCAGCACTTACCAAACTCGTAATCCAAGTTGTACTCATCGACGATCAAATCATTGTCGACGACAATCCCGACATCCTTGTGGACCGCATCGTCGGTGTCAATGACAACGCCTTCGTTCACATTGATATCCTTGGCATTCTGCTCCAATTCTGTACAAAAAGTGTTAGCTAGGGGCATCGCGGGTTTGAGAGAGACCTGAACTCTTACCGGTCAATGCGCAGAGCATGTCTCCGCAAAGAAGCTCCCTGTGATAAAGCATCTGGGCGATCTCGCTTGTCTCGGCGTTGGATATGTTGCGTCTCAAGGTAGCCACGTAGCGGAGGATGGCGTTCTTGAACTTGCCTCCGGCGTAGCCGTCCTGGAGCGCGATGCCAACTAATCCGACCGCGTACCTAATACGGCTCATGGCGGGCATATTGAGGGGTTTTGATCGATTTCCTCGACTGTCGGGGTCGGCTGACGACGGACAGGTAAAGGTGCAACTTACTGAGAGAAGTACGACATCTTGTCAAAATGGTGTCGAGGTGAATGAGGAAAGTTGGCTGGTTGGTGGGTGCCTTTAGTTGAGTTGCAAGAGGCTGTGAGTTGCAAGGAGAGAGTTTAGAAGAACCAGAAAGCTTGTGGAGGGGCAGTTTTTATACCAGTGTCCGAAATGAGGGTGAATGGCATATGCTGGAGACCAAAAAGGCGGAAAGCACTGGATGGGATCAAAGAGAGAACCTGGTCGCAATCCATCTAGATCGTACACAGTTGTCCAATTCACCAGTGTGGTTTTGAATTTTTGCTAGAACTTGATGATCATCCGCAGGATGACATGAACGCGTAACTATATTGTAGGGCATTGACATTGTGTAGCTCAGTATGACTTATGAGTCTGAAAAACTGTGAATATAGAGGTCCATGAATTGATGAGTTTGTATCATGTTGCACTCAGATGCCCATAGCGAACTTGAACATATCTCTATGTCACCTAGCCATTCGCGAGTTTCCCAAACTCTTAAGTCTCCCAGGACACTTCCCCTCCGGATTACGGGTTTTCCATGTCTCCATCGTGTAGTTCTCAATGGCTCAAACGATCCCCCACTCGGTGGCATCTGCCTCCGAGACTCCCGCGTCGATCTCTGTAACATTGACTATGATACGACAATAGATTAGTTAGCTCTAGCCAAACCACCATTTGTCATTGCCAGAACTTACCAACCTCGTTTGCATCCATGTTCTCCTCGGCGACAACGACGGTCTTGTTGATGATAACGCCAACTTTTTCGTTGACATTGACGCTCTCGTCGACGACACTGTCCATGTTGGTGAAGACATCCAGCTTGCCGGCCTCAATTCCATTGAGCTCCAGCTCTGCCCAGCACGTGTCAGTTATATTCGATTCCATTTGGCAATGGGCATCGCGGGGGTTGATGGACTCTTACCGGACACGATGAGGAGGATATCGTCGCAAATAAGCTCGCGGCTAAAAAGCTTTGCGATCAACTCGTCGCTCTCAGCCAGCGCGATCTCTTGTCTGAGCGTGGCCACATAGCCGTGAATGGTCTCCTTGAACTCTTCGGCGGTGTTGCTGTCGTCCATGAGAGAGCAATCAAGCCGAACAATCCGACCGCGTAGCCAATACGTGTCGGGGTGGGATAAAAATGCGGGTATTTGTCGTCAGATGCCTGGACTGTTGTGGAGGAGGAAGTGTTAGGAAGTCCTTTTGCCCAGATAGGTTGACGAGACCTGGAGGGGCAGATGCACGGAGATGCGACTTACTCAGGGAGATGATGTCCTTGGTGTACATGTTGGACGACATTTTGTCTGGATGTTGTTGAATTGTTTTGAAGAGAGGTGGTCGGTCGGCAGTTGTGATTTTGATTGAGGTTGTGAGTTGCAAGGCAGAAGTTCGGGATTGGGAAAGAGCGAGAGGGCGGCGGGATCTTAAGTACGTAGTTAAGGTTTGATTTGGCAGGCACTAATCGTCTAGGTCCGCGGTTCCAAGCTTCCCTTCACTTAAACTTCGGTGGGTCCAGGTTGACGGGACAGACAGCTTGTTCAGAGGTTGTTCAGAGGTACCTAGGTACAGTAGTTGTACGTTCCAGCCAGCATTCATTTCCAAGTGAATGGCTTGAAGGGCCGGTGGCTGGGGAGGAGATTAAGATACCTGCCCCGCGCCCGTGCCAGCCCACAACCACTGTCAGTGCTCTTTCGTCTCAATAGTCGAATGCATTCAACGGCAACCGAACAGGGGAGGGTAAGTAGTAGAGGTGGATAGCAGGTCAAGACGAGAGATGGTCGAAAGGGTACCATGAATTCAAGCTAATCTTTCTGACGCTTCAACTGAAAAAATGCAATGAGTGCAAATGCACATGATAAGCCGGTTTCTCAAGAATTTGTGTGGCAACATTCATTTGGTAAAATACGTATTGCAACCTTATCTGTCCGGCCAAAGTGATCTGTAACCCTCGGCTCTCACTAAGAACTCAGACAAGCACCCAGTCCTCCTCCTCGTCACTTTGACCGTCAACGCCCTTAAGAACCCCAGCTATGGCATGACCTGTTAGCACCTACGAGAAGATCATCCCGCCATTAAACTATGTGGATCTTTGTACTTACCAGAGGAATCCTTCTTCTTGCACTCCAACGGCTCTCTGAGCATAGCTTCGAGGTCATTGACCAACTCGTTAGACTTGCCGACCACCTTATACTCCAAACCTTCATTACATGTTAGACAGAAATAAAACAAACGAGGAGGCCATTGGTAGTCTCACCTTGGAGGATGTACGAAATGTCGATACACAATCTTTGAATCTGCAGTGTTGCGCGGAGACACTTTGTCCGGCGACTTCCTGTACTCCCAGACGATTTTCCACAAATCCTTAAGCTCCTTGGGGTCGTAATCCTGGCTTAAGGCAGACTGAATTATTTCCTTGGCTACTTTAACCCTACCAAGCTTGGTAGGGGGCTCCGGCCGGTCAACGCCCTTGACTGTGGATGAAGAGGTTAGCAATGATCAAGAGGGCCGAGGGCCGAGGGCCAATGGAGGTGATGAAGGAGTGAATCCCAACTTACTCGCTTGGATAATCGCATAGTCTGACATCTTGAGGTTTTGTGCTTGTACGTGGTAAAAGAAGATTTCGTGTATATTGGCAGTCTCGTATTCGATACGGTTAGCTAGCGAAGGTGGAAGGTGCCTATGGAGAATTAGAAGTGAAAGGGAAAGAGTAGATGGTGGAGGAGGCATTATAAACGGTTTGAAAGTGGGTCTGATGAAGTGACATCACGCATCGCTCAGATTCTGAAACAGTCAATTGACCCTGATCACAATAGCAAACGAAGTTCTGCAAGACGCACAGTGGGTCGAAGTCTTAGCAACAATAGAAGACAACCTAAGGTAGCTTCCCACATTCGAGCCACTTTCTTATTCATTCGACTTGATCCAATAGGGAGGATTGAGGCCCTCTGCCCAATCAAGAGAGTACCTACGAATTGTGCTCAGCGGCAGCTGTGCTATTGTCTGTCGATATAGTCAAGATGAAACGTCTTCAGACGTTCCATCTTTCAGATAAGGGATCATGTGCATTGCCGATTGCCATTGACTTGAATTCTTGTCAATCAACATCACTCCCGTCTCCAGGCCTTTAGTGATACTTTTGATGTAGCGTATAGCGCTTGAGGACATGTACAGGTTTCAGTTTGAGCAAAGAGATTGCTAGGTACTGGTAGACAGACATGAGGAAGGAGTGATGGTCGCGCTGGGAGATAGGTCAAGTGGGATGGGTCGTTAGTTCTTGCTTCCTGGTTTCGTTGGAATGATGAGGCGATAAGTGTGAGAAGTTCTACGCAAAGATGAAGAAGAGGAAGGAGAGATACCGGGGTAGTTGGAAAGATCCGTTGGAGGAAAGAGTTATCAGGTTGATAAATAAACTGAGTGGAAATCGTCAATATGAAGGAAGCTTGACGGTAACTGATAGAGGCTGGTTCATGTCCCGAATGATAACCCCAACACCAAATTCCTTCTATCCTTCATCCTCGGCTTACTTCCTGATGTCTCCATCCCCAGGACCAGCTTCGCTTTTCTTGGGCTTTGCTCTTCCTGACTACCTCGTCTTCTCCAACCGCCATCCATATCGCTCCCCGATTCAGCCTCCAAAGTCCATACTCCAACCCTCCATCCCACCTTAACAGCGCGGTTTCGGGCACTAAATCTTAACAATTTGGTATTCCTTGCGTTCAATGACAACCACAACTTTTTGCCAAAGAAGAATTTTCTGATTGTGTTTCCCCCTCATACCAGCTCTGACATGCATTTTCAGCGAACGTTCAAACTCTTGTTTGGCGAAATCTCTGAGCCAGTCGAGGTTGGGACGCTCCCTCAGTGAGTCGATGGCCAACTCAACGATTGCCCTGGCCATGTTCACGCGTCTGTGATTGTTGATGGGGGCGGGAGAGTTGGCGAAGTCGTTAACTGGGTAGGGTAAAGTGTCAGTGGCCGACCGGCCGTAAGGATATGGAGTCTTGGAGAGTTAGGGGCTTACCCATTTTGATGACTTGGGTTTTGGTTGTTATGCCCATTTTGAGAGTGTCAGGTTGCGAGATTCTCGGTGGTCATTGATTCAGTTTGCTGTGAGGGGCAAATAAGAAGAATTTCCATCGACATGAGTTGGAGAAATGGATGAGAAAGATTTCGAATGGAACACAAATTTGAAGGTAACTCCTGAGAGAATTAACCTGATATTTCCGAGCAGTGACATAATGGATGACAACAGGACATGCCTTGTACCTGTAAAATCAGAGCTCACAAGCCAATATGAAATAGATGAATCATGAGCGTTTGTAAGCCTCAGCTGATGGGAGAACATCAGGTATCATTGTCAGCACCATGCCTGTGCTTCACGTCCCAACAGATCCAAGTCATCCGGAAACTTCCGAAAAGCAGATTGAGTTACCATAGCCCTCATCGCGATTGAGATAATGGCAGGATGGAAGTGCTTTGTGAACGGAGAGCCGTCATAGTGATAGGTTACTTCAGATGAGGATTTGCAGACTTTGGATGGTTGATATCGGTGAAGCTTGGTCGGCGCGATAAGTGGCCGTAGAAAACCAATGGGAAGGTCAGACTTTATAGTGGGAAAGTCGTGTTTGAATGAACATATGCTTGTTAAACGTCATTATAAAATCGTCAAACACAAACTTTGAGTTTGCCTCACCGTGTTTTCCGCGATTCAAAAGGAAGGAACTCCATGACTGGTTGACTCCTCCTGCCTGAGTCAACACCAACCTTGGCATCTGCACCCAGAAGTAGTCCCATGGAACGGACTAGGCTTCTCTTGGTAAAGTAACCCAAGAAAAAGCTGAAAAAGCTGGAAGTCAGGATGCAATACCTCGGTCGCAAGCTTCGGCCACGCGTCGATGCCTTTAAAGGTCCTCGGTAGACCCCATTGTTGGAAAAGTTCCGCTGCATTGTTAGAGTCCATATGGGACGCGTCAAAGACGTGACAGTTACAATGTGAAGTAATCAATGGAAAAGGAAAGAGAGACACGTCTTGGGCTAGTGTATTTGGGCACTGAAAGAATGTGAACCCTTGGCGTTTGTTTATTATCATTAAGGGGTGAGCAGAAAAGGCCGATTTCAGAGGGTTAGGGCTAAGAGTGACTGTGAAGCCCGACGAATGGATGGTAGTGTCCGGCGGATCAAGATAAATCCGGACAAGAGAAGTTGTAGCCGGCGCCTAAGGTTCGGAGTGCCGAACGAATGCATTCGGTTGACACCGGGTTGTTTTTGTTTCCATCCGCCCCAAGCCGACATGAAGAGCTGTAGATGGAAGTTCGAATGGGAACTCCTCGTCCGAACTGCAATGCACAGACAATATCACCGGCCGAACACCCGCCGCGCAAGTGACGAACGGGGCGCTCCAGGACTTTGGGTACCGCTAGGTTGGAGATATGCGCTGAGGGTACTAACAGGGCGTCCGGACAGAGTTACCGATGACGGGGTCTGTGGCGTACCTCCTCGCTCGCCCTTACAGTTAGGATGAGGATCACAGCTCGTCTGAGCTCGACAAACAATGACACGGGCTACGGGTTTCATGATCGTGTGGTCTGGCTTCTCTGCCTCTTTTTCTGTGAATTGTGTATGTTAAAATTATCTTCTAACCATAGGTAAACATTAACGTCGCAATCGCAGAGTTGAAAAGGAACATACCACTGGTAAAAAAAGGCATGGATACTAAGTTATTGGTTGTTCGACCCTGTAGTCTTAAGCATATACTGACGACGATAATCGCCCGTTGTGTCACGGGTGATATTGCGGGCTGCCCTCCGTGTGGGGGTTTCGGAGGCACAGGGCGAGCCGGAGTCGGTAAGCCCTCTCCCGAATCTTATCGGGAGCGATCTTTATTTGGAGGAATGCGAGCAGCTTGTGGTCTCGCCCGTTCGACACCCGCTTGAGGCTGAAAGTAGAATTTTATTTCAGGATATTCAGGCACAATGCCTGACCGGAATTGCAAGATTCAAGCTCGTTATTCGTCGGTTCAAGCGCGACGTCGTGAGAGGCTGTTATTGTTCACACGTTCGAGACCCGGAGTAAATCCCAATCTGTGTCTTCTCCCCATTCCGGACCCCGTTCTTCGGAATCGTAATCGCGTGTCTTTGCCACTCAGATCTCGCCATGCGAGAAATGCATGCCAGGATGTTCTTCGTTGATGTTAACCTGTCAGCTGCGAGTCCAGCTGCCCTTTGTTGCAAAATCTCCCCGTGGCGTAGCCCAGATCTTGAAACTCGTCTTTCGGTGCAACCGGTGGCGTCGCCTCGACACGGCATGGCCAGGCGGCGGCTACTCTCAGCCCAGCTTGTGTGTAGCTGTGGCTTGCTGCCAAAACATCCGACAAAATGGGCGACACCAGCATTGAAAGAAGCCGAGACAGCTTCAGTTGTAGGCGAAACAAGAGGTCCAGGTCGAGCTTCCAAGGACCAAGGCATTTGACCACGGCCAGTCAAAATGCTGAAGAGGTGAGTTCCGTTGTCTGTCGATCGGCTACTTCTGCAAATCATGTCTCACGGCTCACGGGACCGAAAAGGAGATAGTCGTAAGTGTGTGTGTGACGCGGGGCTGTTGTCCAGACGCGGCGGGTAGAGACATACGTGCAGATCGCCGTTCGACGCTTGGACTGTGAGACAGCGTGGGCAACCCGCCCATTGCCCGCATTCCATTGTTGCGATTTTGTCGGAGACCACGGAGACATCGGCTGCATTTGTATATCCCACGCGAGGGTTATGCAAGGGATGAACCAAGAACAAGTGGCATTCTGATGCCGCCGCGTCCTGCCGGGTTGTAGAGGTAGGTAGCCATGCGTGCTTCTCATGTCAACTCTTCTGGATGGAGGCGAAGGCACTGGAGTCGAAGGTGCCGGTTTGCATGGGCCGCGTCAGAGTCGGCGGCCGACAGATGCAACTTGTTGTGACCTGTCAGTCGCAGAAGCTGTTATAGCCGAGATGCGTCAATCAAGCAACGCTTCGTGGTTGTTTACCAAGTCAGTTGCTTGTTTGCCCCTGTTGTGTCACCATCGCTTCTGTCGCTTGTAGTCGGTCTTGACTTTCAGCAAACTCCGACTGGCGAGCTGGAAATCTCGCGTATGACGGTACCGTCTGCGCACCGCAGACATGCAGACAGAGGTGAGAAGGGGTCGATTCGAACTGCCGCGACTGATCTGGGGTAATTGAGACTGCTGTGGTTAGATTGGGGGAGAAAATGACCCCGCTGGGCGTTTTTAGGCGCATCACCTCTCGGCCGACGCCCAAACCATCACAAACAGTCGGGGTGACATGGAACGCCAAGAGGCGAGCATGAGACGTATGGGCAGTTGCACGAGATGCTGACGACGTCTTTGACATTGTTTGTGTTGCCGACGTCGGTAGGTCGGCCGCTGAGTGCCCGAACAGAGTATGCGGGACGGCTATATCGGAGGTATCGCCCTTGTTCGAGTGCCCGGTATCAGTGCAATCGGTGGTCGTTGTGGTACACGTGTGCGGTCCCGGTCAGTACCGCTCGGACGACGGAGGGTAAGTACGTGGCATAGCAAAATATGTGCTGAAATGGTGACGTCGAACAGGAACCTGTGCCCTGGATTAAGTCTCCGGGAACTGCGGTCGGTGGGAAGCTTCGGCATTGGGCCGTAACGATGATTTCCCCTTGTTGGAGGCTTCTTGGAGGCTTCTTGGAGGCTTCCTAAATGCAGTCGGCAAAAGACGGCTGAAACGAATGAGAGTCGAGGCCATCCATGGCTGAGGTACGTACCTGATGTTGGTGCAGACAATGCACTGCGACTGGAAGCCAAAACGGGGAAGCGCTCTCGGATGCCATGGAGTGGGCATTACGCGGCACATCCTGTTATTACATTGGATTGTTGCCCACCCTTTCATGATGAGGTCTGCTCTCGGCTCTCCGCTGCAACCTTATGTCGACCTCCTCTCATGATCCAAGATTCTTGACGTTTTAAACTTGACTCGCCATCGACCGAAAACACACATGAAAATCAGCTATCACACGCCAGACCAGACTCGATTAACGCACCAGACCCCAAAGACCACCGAAAATGGCACCCGGCGACACAGTGTTGTTGACTGGTGCCACCGGCCACCTTGGCTGGGCCATTCTTCGTTTCCTACTCAGTGAAGGATATCATGTCCGGTGCGCTGTCCGAAAAGCAGCGGACGAACACACAATCCGAGCTCGACTCGCATTACGCCGCATGAATCCCGCTTCGAAACTTTCCTTCATCGTCGTGCCAGACATCACGACACCTGGGGCATTTATAGCGGCTGCCCAAGATGTCGCCTACATCATCCACACAGCGTCTCCTCTACCAAGCAAGTCTGCTCGCAGGATCAACGCAGATGACGCCCGCGAGACATTCATCAAGCCCGCTGAAGCTGGAACACTCAACATTCTTGACGCAGCAGAACAAAGCGGGACCGTGAGACGTATTGTCTTCACCAGTTCCATCGCAGCAATTGTTCCAATCTTACAAATGGAGGGTAAAGAAGAGAGAAAACAGCCAGTTCTTCCTGATGACCGTATACCCGTTGATCCAGGCCCATACCAATCTGAATTTGCCGCCTACGCAGCCTCCAAATGTCGAGCACTTCAAGTGGCGGAAGAGTACATGAAGAACGAGCGGCCACCCTTTGACGCCGTCTACATACATCCCGGTTTCGTGCTGGGGGCTAACACGGCGGCGACCACGGAGAAGCAAGCGATGAGGGGCACAAACTTCATGTTGGCAGCCCTACTCCTCGGCCATAGCCAGGGGGTATATGTGGGGCTATCGGTGCATGTCGAAGACGTGGCACGGGTCCATGTTGAGGCTCTAAGTCCCAAGATTCTTGGGCATCAGAGCTTCATCTTGGGCGAGCAGGTACGGTGGACCGACGCCATCGACATTGCCGAGGAAGCATTCCCGGAGCTGTTCGCGAGTAAGCTATTGACGACCAGTGGCTATTACCAGACAGTGAGTATACCAATCAACACCAGCCTGACGACGGACACATTTGGAAGGCATTTCATCAGCTTTGCCGACCAGGTGAAGAGCGTGGTCCAGCATTGGGCCAAAGTACGCCAGCCTCACGGGGTGCCCTCTTCAGCTGCTTCAAGTCTTCCAACCGAATCTCTGGGCGGGGGTAGCGCAGAGATGTCCGAAGTCGAGACACCCATTGCGTACAGCCCAAGCCCAAGCAGCGAGCCCGAACCGGGCATCCCAGACATCCATCTTTCTCTGCCGACCGAGTCACCTGCCACGGAAGAAGAGACATGGGAGGGGATCATCCAGCTCGTTATTCCATCGGAGGCTTTTCCTTCTAGCACATCGGGCGACGAGGAGGGACCGGAAAGTAATTATGATTCGGATTCTGGGCAGGACTCGGAAATTCCCGAGGACGGTGAGGTTCTTCCCATCGCGCAGGAAGTTAAGAAGCGTCCTTCTGTGCAGTCAAGTTGAAGGAGGGGATGCCGCACCGATGATGGAGGTGGAAATCCCATTGGAAGGACACAACCGGCAGGCAATCGTTAGAAGCATGAAAAGCGGGGCGGGGGAGGTCGACTCTCGTTTAGGAATATAGAGATACTCAGGCATGCCTGATACCCGAACATGGGTGAGCAGCCAGAATAGTTTTGCACTCGAGATTCGCATATCGAACTTTTAATACAGAGGATTGTTATCGCTGATAATGATTCATTATGTTACTTCGCGTCATACATAGGCGTGACTGGTACCCAATTGCAGCAAAATGGAACTCGAAAAGCACATACGCTTTCTATGCAATTACCCCCTCCAATTGCAATCTGCCTACGACTTGTAACAGATAGGAATGCACTAATGAGCGTTTAATCAGCTTGCGGGGGAAAAGCTCACTACGATAAGATGAGGAAGGTACGGGCCAAAAGTTCTGACGCCACTTGCACACGTCAATTGGGAAACACCCATTACACTTCGGTCACTGTAGGACGCCTGTTGCTCAGTGCTACAGCAGTTAATATCCACCCCACAGCTTGCATGTAGTGAGCAACCTCCAATCTCCAAACAACATCATTCCGCTGTCATCACCACCTTTCCGAATCCTTTTGTCCTTTTTCCCACGACCACACTCAATCCGAATCGCCATCATGGCTGGCCTTGGCGGGCTCAACTTCGACGCCTCCAAAGTCAACAAGGCCACCGCCGCCGATTACTCATCCTCGGATTCGGACGCGGACGACTACGATGATTTCCAGGTGCCATCGCGCAATCCCCACGACGACGATTTCGCTGATTTCAACCCGCGCAAGAGACGTCGAACCGGTCGCGACGCAAAGGAAGCCGCTGCCCTCGGTATCTTTGGTTCCGAAAGCGAAGACGAGGGTCCACAATGGAAGCGCAAGAACCTCCGCACAAAGGGCGTCAGCTTTGTCTCGTCAGCCAACAAGCCAGCCAACTCGGACGAGGACGAGGACGAAGATGATATCGATGACGAAGAGGACGAGGATGACGAATACGACGCCAGACCATCGATGAAGGCTACCCATGCCGAGGACGACGAGGAGGACCAAGAAGAAGAGGAAGAGTCGCGAGGCGTTGGTCTGGGCTTCAAAGCTGCTGCGGCTGCAGCTACAGGGCAAGGACTGGGATGGGTACCTCCCACACAACAACAAAAAGAGAAGAGCCCGCCACGACAATCCTTTGTCAAGTCAACAATCAACATGTTGAACCCTCTCGGTCCAGGATTCACCCCGACCTCGGCCAAAGCACCAACGCTCCTCGCAAAAGACGACGATGAACCTCCCACGCGCCGCGTCGCCCTACCCAGCGCCTTTGCTCAGACCAAAGGTGGAAAGACAAAAACCAACAAGATGTCCTTCGCTGCCCGCATGATGGCCAAGATGGGCTACGAAGAGGGCAAGGGTCTCGGTAAAGAAGGCCAGGGACGCAACGTCATTATCGAGGCCAACCTTCGGCCTCAGGGTGCCGGTCTGGGCGCTGTTAGGGAAAAGACGCAACAAGAACGAGAAGAGGAGAAGCGCCAGGCACGTCTGCGTGGGGAAGAGCTGGTAGACTCGGAAGAGGAGGAGAAAAGGAAGAAGGCGGCTCGCAAAAAGAAGGCTTTGGCTGGCGGACTCGGAAGTGGTAAGGCCAGTGCTGACAGCACACCGCGACCCAAGAAGCCCAAGTATATGACCATGGATGAGGTTAAGAAGGTTGCCCCGGGACTGCACATACCCGATGCATTTACTCCCATTCTGGACATGACAGGGCCTGGCAAGAAGATGCTTACGACGTCCTCTGGTCTGATGACACCAACCGGAGCCGCTACCCCTGCCGAGTCGACAGAGGCGGCTGAATCTCGGAAACTCGTTAGACGGGCCCAGAATGACTTTATGGCGATTCTGGAAGAATGGCAGAGCCTCCAGGAGCGCAAGGCATTCAGCGAATTGCAACTTAAGCAAGAGCAGCAGGAGCTGGACGAGCTCACGGCAAATCTACAAGCGAACAGGGCCATCACGGGTCTTTGCGAAGTGCTCTCTATCCCCGTTGAGAGTGGCGAGTTCGACAAAAAAGCGGACCTCGACTACAAGTTGCGACGCACAATGTCTGGTCTACTGAGCGCTTCCAACTCTTTTTCTGATGCCATGCTACCACAGATCAAGGACGAGGTCGCATTACTTGCCGTTGCCGCCATCTATCCTGCCCTCAGGGAGTACCTACAGATCTGGAAACCACTCGAGGATCCCAAGCCAGGCTTCGTCGACGGCCTTGTGTCCATCCGAAAGCTACTCGGCCTCGACCAGAAGACCAAGCATACCCACCGCCGGGCCACAGCAACCCCCTATGAGACCATGATGTACCAGCTCTGGCTGCCCGCTGTGGCAAGTGCTGTAAGGATATGGGACCTCCGTGAGCCCGACCAACTCATCGCCGTCTTCGACGCCTGGGACGGGCTAATCCCCACCTTCATCCGGTCCCAGCTCCTCCAAGACATCGTCCGCAAACTTGAAGATGCCGTCCAGAAGTGGCACCCCAGAAAGAAGAGCAGCACATCCAATCTCCCGCACGGGTGGATCTTCCCCTGGCTCCCCTACCTACCTTCCACCCACCTCGACCCCAAGAGCTCGACCGGTCTCGTGGCCGACGTCAAGCGCAAATTCCGCCAGCTCATTGATGTCTGGGAATTCAACCGCGGCGTGATCCCCGGCCTCAAACAATGGAAGGAAGTCCTCCGCCCTCACCGGGGTTCCGACCAATGGGGTCCGCTGGTGATGAACCACCTCCTCCCCAGCATGGCGCGGTACATGCGCAAGAACTTCCGCGTCGATCCGCGCGACCAGGAGCCGTACATGGACATGCTCGAGGGCTTATTCAAATGGCTCGAGGTCATCCGCCCGTCCATGGTCGGCGAGGTCATCGTCGCCGAGGTGTTCCCCATGTGGCATGACGCGCTGTATCAGTGGTTACTCCTCGACACGGCGAATTACGAGCAGATCGGTCAGTGGTTCGAGTGGTGGCAGGATCACGTGTTCCCGGAGGAAATCAAGTCGCTTCCTTCCATCACAGCCGAGTTCGAGAAGGGCATGAAGATGATTGAGCGCGCTTTGGATCTGGGTGATCGCGCGAAGACGGAGCTGAAGGCTCCGAACCGAGGTCCCGCTTTGCCTTCATCCAAGTCGTCATCCTCCCGTCACGAGCGTGAACATCGTCACCGTGAGAAGTACCGCGAGCGGGAGGCCCAACCCCAGCCAGCGGAAGGAGAGAAGAAACAGCCAGAGGAAATCACGTTCAGACATGCACTGGAGGATTGGTGCCAGGAGAACGACTTGCAGTTTGTCCCCGAGCGCAAGAAGATGCATGCCGAAGGACCTTATTACCGGATCACGGCGAGAGGAGACGGCAAAGGTGGTGTGCTGGTTCGGTTCAAGGGCGATGTCCTGTTTGTGGAGGTTAAGGGGCAGAATGCGCTCAAGATCCATAGAGAACCGCAGAGTGGATGGGAGGCGCTGTTGGAGTTGGTTTTGTAGGGGTAGGGGTAGGGGTCTGGGCCTGGCACAGCGTTGTAGATTGATGAAGTTGACATCCAATATGTATTTTGAGAGCATTCGTTTCTATGGTTACTAATCTCCGCGTTTGAACTTCGTCGTTTTTTGCCGTTGAAATTTGAAGCTCACGGTGTGGGAAGTTGAAGGGGTTTGGGGGTGTTTCCGGCCCTTTCGTTTGGGTTTCCGTCGTTCTCGCTTTCGTCGGGCCGTTGGCGGCAGGCAGCAGGCAACACCAACATTTCGACAGCCGCGTCTACAGTTTCTCTGTCTGTAATTGTCCAGGAAGATCAATCACACTTTTTCACATTGTTCGCTCAAGCCGCAAAATACACTCCCCCGCATACAACTTCCCCCAAACGTGTTTGTTTGCTGACGAGATCTGCTCCATCCCTTAATTTCGCTGTCCTGTATTTCGCCCACTCCCGTCACGTCTTGTCAACACTGTCAGCGAGGATCGGGAGGTTTGGGAGATACAATGTCAGCATTTTGACTTGTGGTTTTCTCCGTTCCTTGGCTTCGTCGTCGCATGTCACGGCAGAGGCTGAAGGCCGCCAAGACACCATTGCCAGCAACGCCCAGCACCCCCAGCCCACTGGGCCCAGGACCGATGGAGCCCACACAGGCAGTCCCCTCCAGTGGGGGCAGCGACCACCACCGGGATCCGGGATTTACGACACCGCCCATTTTCGAGCCTTTCAAGCCCACTCCGTCACACCCGATTTATCCGCCGACGAGAAATACGATGACTTCATTCTAAGATGTCCAAGATGAGTGATGATCATTTTTCACTCTCGATAAGTGATGGTTTCTTATACAATATGGCAGGTTAAGGAGTTGCGAGATGGCTTTCGCTTTCGGTTCAAAGAGCGAGCGATGATGCCGGTACCCGACAAGCGCAGTTATCCCGCCTACGCCGCCTCGCTCTGCATTGTCCCAACGATAATCCCACTGCCAGGTGAAAGCCATGCCGTTCCATCACCAAGGAGGTGCTGCCAGCCTGCCGTGCCCCCCTGTTTGCCTTTAAACTGTAGCCTGCGGCGGGAGAAATGTCCATTGCCATTTGGCTGTGGGTTTGCGGATGGCGGCTTGGGGCTGTTTTGGGCTTTTCGGGCTGTGTGATTGAAGGATTGGGTATTGCACCGCTGCTAGCCAGGGGCCCAGCACAGCAGACACATCTGACATCCCAGCACATCGTTCCGGGCATCATGCGAATTCTATTCCTGGCTTCGCTACAGTGGGGACCATAGACGCCAAGCTCCAGAGGAGGTAGGGCTGATGCTGGCGACTGGCGTGGTTGGCGGCGGCGTGGATCCTGTTGGATCCTGTTGGATCCTGTTAAAAGCTCGCTTTGTCCCGCCTGTTTTCGCGAAAGTCGGGAGAGAGTGACGGTGAACGGTTCATCTTTTTGTGGTGTTGTTTTCCGTCTGTCTCTTTCATTCCCTGGTCAACAGCAACAGAAATGGTCGGGTTCAAGAACGTCGCGCTTTTCGCGGCGTCGATCATCCTCCCCGCATCAACATGGGCCGCTCCCATCATCGAAGTCGAGACGAAGCCGATCCCCGGAAAGTACATCGTGCTGCTCAAAGAACATGCCGATCTCGAAGGTCACCTCAGCTGGGCAAAGGATGTGCACGCCAGAAGTCTGTCACGCCGAGACACTGCTGGTGTTCACAAGGCGTGGAGTGTAGGAAGCAAGTTCAAGGCGTATGCAGGAGAATTCGATGAGGAGACCTTGAGGATCATTCAGCGGGATGAGAACGTATGTCTCACTGAGCTGTCCACACAACCGACCCCTGAAGCCTGAACAGAAACCTAACACCCACACCACAGGTCCAAACCATCGAGCCCGACAACAGCTGGCGCCTCTACAAGGGCAACGACAACGTCATCTCCAAGTCTGCCGACACCTCAATCATCACCCAAAAACAAGCGCCCTGGGGCCTGGGCTACCTCTCCCACAAGGGCGAGTCCTCTTCCGATTATGTGTACAACTCCACCGCTGGTGCCGGCACCTACGCCTACGTGGTCGACACCGGATGTTGGAAAGACCACGTTGACTTTGAAGGCCGCGTGCATCTCGGCTACAACGCCTATCCCAACTCACCGTTTATCGACATGGACGGCCACGGCACGCACGTTTCCGGCACAATTGCTGGCAGGAAGTACGGAGTGGCTAAGAATGCGACAGTTATATGTGTGAAGGTGTTTCACGGCGGCGGCGTACGTTTTCTCTCTCCCCCCCCCCCCCCCCCCCCGGGGGCCTTCCCTTTTCTCCCCCACCGGCTAACAAACCACCCCACAGTCCGCCAACACAATAGTAATGGACGGTTTCGAATGGGCCGTCAAAGACATCATCGCCAAAAAGCGCCAACGCACCTCGGTAATCAACATGTCCCTAGGCTGCGACCGCTCCGAAGCCTTCAACGCCATCGTCGACGCCGCCTTCGACCAAGGCATCCTAACCGTCGTCGCCGCGGGCAACGAGAACCAACCAGCCGCCATGGTCTCCCCGGCCTCTTCCATCCGTGCTTTCAGCGTGGGCGCAATCGATAGCAAGAACACCCGTGCTTATTTTTCCAACTTTGGTGCTATCGTGGATATTTTCGCTCCTGGAGTGGATATTGTGTCCAGTTACATTGGCAAGAAGGAAGGGGATAATAATCGCACGATGACGATGAGCGGGACCAGTATGGCGTCTCCACATGTCGCCGGCTTGGCGCTGTATTTGAAGAGTCTGGATCCGGAGACGTATGGGGATAGTTTGGGGGCGCATAGAGGGTTAAGGGCGTTGGGGGTTGCGGGGAAGGTGTGGGATGCGGGCGAGATGAGCCCGAATTTGGTGGCTTATAATGGGATTAAGGGATGAGAGTGAGGTGTGAATGAGGAGCCATGAGAGCGATGAGGATGGGAGGCGGGCGTTAGGTGAGAGTGGCGATAGAGATGATGGCCGTGGGAAGTTTCGAGTTGCATAGCATCGGCGTTTTGGCTTGATTCATTTCGATAAGAAACCTCTGTGCATGTATCGAGTTTTGATGTCGCTACATCCTTTTTGAATAAGAATTGGGAATATATCGCTTTTACCTCTTGATCCTATCATGGAATCTCTCGTGGTGAACTGGTCTGTTATCGATGAGTAGCATCTCATTCAATGACTCAGAGGACACCTCGAAAACTGGCCCCATGGGCTTTGGCGACTAGCTACGACTCTCATACCTACAATCATGGCTGTTAGTACCAAGCGCTGCCATCTCTAAGACCGGCTTGATACCTGCTCGTCAATATCTTCCAAGGCATATGCGGTTTACCCCTCTTCGCAACGCATGCCACTGTGTGCGCTGAAGGCAAATCAAACAGTGCGCGCTTCACCTTGATGATAAAACGTAATCAACGCATCAAACTGAAATTGGTATGTGTTTGAACGAAAGCTTCTGGCCTTCATAACTTTCTCCGAAACAGACCCTAGCCCATACCGTGTGCGTGCCCTGCATATCCACGCTGGTTGCTCCTCCATATGCACGCCCGCCTGCTCATTTCCCGGGTAGTAATAACAAAGATTCCTGCGTGTGTGTATATATGTTCGCTTGATGGTAAAATAGCCGCGCTGCTTCTGGTTCTGCAATCCGCATCCCGCGGCCTGCCCGCTCACGTGTCTGTCCCACCCACCCATTCCTAAGCTGTCTGTCGTTTTCCCATAGTATGTTCGCCGGCTCTTGTGTTCGATATCGTTCGCTAATTTGGTACGTGACTTGCTTCTAATCGGGCCTTGGCAAGTCAAAAATGCAATCCGCTTGGTGCATCGCCGTCACGGCCTCAGCTCGCCTATTTCATGATCTGGGCAAACTCGGTATCTGCATGTGAAGACGGGAGGTTAGCATATCTGCACATCAACGATTCCTGCTGCAAGCAAAAGGACCCCTTTCCCGCCCCCATTGGGCGCGCCGCCTGTGCCTGTGGGCTTCCGCTCCTCCTCCTCCTCCAACGGCCCAACGGCCCGACTCTAACACCCCACCCTCGGCCTCCCTCCGACATCCCAAAACCCAGAAGAAGAAAAGAAAGTCTCACAATCAATCTGCCCATCCCCATTCTTATCCGCCAACTTAATCATCTCGTCCACATCCGCATCCGTCATATCCTCACCCAGACTTTTGAGGACAGCCCTGAGCTCCTCAGTCGAAATGGTACCAGACCCGTCCTTATCAAACACCTTAAACGCCTCCAGCAGCTCCTTCTCGGTATCGGTTTCTTTCACGGACTGCGACATGAGATTGAGGAACTCCTCAAAGTTGATGACTCCGTCCTTGTTGATGTCGGCCTCGTTGACCAGGTCCTCGAGCTCGGACTTGGAGGGGTTCAGACCCAGCTCGCGCATGACGACGCCAAGCTCTTCGGCGGTGATGTCGCCGGTGTGGTCCTTGTCGAAGAGGTCGAAGACTTCGCGGAATTGGGCGACTTGGTCGGGGGTGAGGGTGGGGTGTTTGGGGGACTGTGGGTGGGTTGGTTAGCAGGGTGTTGGAATATCATGGTTGTTGGCGGATGTTTGCGCAGATTGGTTTGGGTTGTTGGTGTTGGTCGTTGATGTGTGAACTGCACTCACCATGTTTGCGGTTGCTGCTGCTGCTGCTGCTGCTGCTGCTGCGTATGACGGTGTGTGGTGTGGTAGTGGCTGGTATGTATGTGTCGGCACCCGGTTTACGCGACGGTGTTTCTGTGGGATGAAAGATCAAGAATTCAGAAAGCAGTGAGCTTATGATGGATGAGAAGCGTAAAAGTACGAATTGATGTTTCGATGAAGGAGGATGAATGAAGTTGAGGGGTCACCGGTGAAAGTGATGGAGGTGGGATGCTGATCAGGGCCCAAGCTCAGCTCCAGCGGGAACCAGATTCAGGCTCCAGCGGGCTGGTATCGCTATCAGCGGGTGCCTATCACCTGCAGAGGGGAGCATGAGCTGAACGGAATGGCGGGGTACCATCCTGCCGCGGCCGGCAAAGTCCTGCGCTCCGGCTGCCTGCCCGTGGCTGCCTGTGCCTGCCCACAAGTTCTTCTGGTTGCACAGCGCTTTCCCCTCATAATCATCCAATTTCTTGCAAGACTGATTTCGGAGAGAAGATCGCAGTCGTTACCTTGAGTCCTTGACACTAAATCTTATGAAACTAAACTTCTCTTGCCGCCTTTCCATTTGGTGAAAGCTCCGGAGTTTAAGCCGACAGTTACAACTTCCTCTATTAGGATCCACCGTGATCCGCCGGACATACACCATCGTATATATGCTGGGGTTTCAGTGCTTTCTCGGTCGCATTGAGCCCTAACCCTCTAAGTCGGGCCAATACCCATTGCTTTCAGCAAGTGTCGCCATTGCTAGCAGCAAGGTGTAAGACAGGCTCCACTTTTGACGACAACCGTTGGAATCATCGGTCTTCACCATGACACTCCAGAGTCCCGCCCAACAAGCCTAACCTGTTGCTTGCCCCATTTTCTCTGTTCTTGCTTTACCTTGCCCGGGTGCTGTTTCTTGAAGTTTGCGACAGTCTCGTTGTATTTTGTCCCTTCAACCCCTTCAACAAATGTGTCAACATGGGCGCATCTTGTGATTGGTTCCAATTTGTCTTTGCACGGATGAAGGCATCAACGACAATATAATTGGACAAGTCGTGGGCCTCCTGCAGCAGCTGAGGTTACACAGGCTCAACAGCTCACCAAGATATATCTACTTGAGATTCTCATTGGTCGTACGAAATTAGGTGTTGATCCAAATATCTTTCCAAGCCAGAGACGAAAATGAGAGCCACCATGAGACCAGCCATTGATCCCAGGCATTGATCCCAGGTCTCGTCATGACGTTGATCCGAGTCTTACCATCCCCAACCTAACAACATTTCCTTGCAAAGGCCGCAATCATGGCACTACAAACGCCAACGAAACATGTCTCCTGCCATAACAAGCCAGGAACGACGCCACCGCCGAGCCAAGCTCACTTGCCCACGCCGTTACCCTCACGTTCACCAGCGCCCATAAGGCACACACGCAAGCAGCAACACGACCACCACCACCACCACGTCCGGTTCGATCTCGCCGCTGTTCCTCTATCTATGCCACCGACCTGCCACATTCAGATCCCATCCGAACCATCCAGCCAAGCCACCGCTTCCAGTTCACCCCCGACCTCTTCATGTTCCGACTCCTACATCCCATCGGTATCAAGCCCCGCCAGTCCTTTGAGCCCCCCAAAATCTCCAAGGTTATAGCCCGCACCATTCTCAAAGCCAACTTTCCACGGAACGGGAATAGATCAAGGTCCGCCCTGCAATAACTGCCACCCACCCTCAACACTCTGCACCGTTGGTCCGTTGAATCCGAAGGGCAATGCAGGAAGGAAATACTTTGCTTGCAGACAATGTCCGTATGGGTTGGCGTGGGTTGGATGGGCTGATGAGTCCTTTGATGGAGGTGGCGATGGGGGTGGTGATGGCGTTGATCTTGTTCCTTGTCATGTTTTGGGCGGCGCTGATGGTGTTGATAGGAGACATGGCAGCGAAAAACCGAAAGCAAGTGGACAGGGTTCACTCATCAGCCCGCATAGAGGGAAGAGATGGGGGATTTCAAGTACTGGGAGTCAACGGACTGATGACAGACCCAGGTGCTGCTGCGGTGAGGCTATGAAGCTTGAGTATGTCAGTATCGGCTCTGGTGCTTCCTTCAGTTTCCGCGCAGAGGCAGGAAACCTCAAGAAGTGGTTTTGGACTTGTGCCCGCGAGTCTTGCGCGAAGTTTTTATGGGTTGAGGATTGTCATGTGGCTCGAAATGGATGTTCCGTTGAGAACAACACGGTCTTTCGAGTGAGATTTTAGGATCATGAGACGGCCCATGGGTTCCTTGCTGGTGGTCGTCGTAGGTAGGTTAGTACTGTTCCCGGTATCACTGACAGCGGAGGATCTGGATGGACTGTGGGAGATTGAGTGCGTCAGTACTACTCGTTGAAGTTGATGTGAAGCATCCAGGAGAAAACCATACCTACGAGTGATCGTTTGCCAGTTACTCGAGACCACATATCAGGTAAATGCTTGGGCCACTCACACACGAACTGGTAGACATAGACAGAGAGAACGCCCACAATAAGCCACTCGCTGGTCTTGATGTCCGGGCTCTCGTCAGCTCCTGAGCTTCTCTCGAGGTTCTTTCCCCGGGATGACCATAACATGTCAACGGTGTTCCTTCATCCGGGCAACTAGTGGTCTCCTAGCAAGAGAGAAGATTTTGGTCCAGGCCTTCTGGAAGGAGCGGACTGTCACTTCTAGGTTGATCACTGCCAAACAGATGTTTACCCGACGCTGACCGTCACCCAAATCAGCTTGCCAGTGTTGGCATCGTTATGCATGCCCCCAAAGTGACCCACAGTAGTTGAGCGGCAGGTATACGATGTTTCTTCCCTGATTACAAGTTGTTTGGTGAGGACGCGAAAAGGAAGCGAGACGAGTGCGAGAGCTTCTTCTCGATCGTCTCGATGGAACTTTCCTAGTTGTTTTGCTCGGTCGTGACCGCCACCTCCTTCAGCTAGATCAACTGGTGAGGAGAGAGGGGCAGGTTTAGTAGGGCCGCGAGAAGCTGTGTCGGACGCTGCCGACTGCATGATAGATAGAGGCAGATTGCCTGTGAACCTCATCCGCCGCAGCCGCTTTACGGCAATCGGCACGGGATGTAACGAGCTGCCAGTGTTGGCGCGGCAGTTACCGAAATTCCTGCTCCATTGGTTGTTCTCTTCAACAGAATAAAACGTCAACTTGTTGACTGCGTTACTGACACTGTGTTGTGATTACCGTTGAGCTTCTGTTTGAAACCCCAACTTGGCATTTCCCACCCAAATTTCTAATGCTTCTCGAGGAACAATTTGAAGGGAATGCCGGTAAGACGGCATAGTAGTGCCGAGCCTTACGAAGTTCATCGAGAAGTCAACTGCTGTGCCACTTCAATCGGCGCCTGTTTTGGCTTTCTGTCAGGATCGGAAGACATTGCACGAGCCGGAGATGGATCATCTGGAGAGTTGAAGCATAAGGGCAAGATAGCGTTGTGTCAGTTGTTCAAAACGGATATTGGACTCCCTCCTCCATGCCACCATCACCCATCATAATCTCATCTTCCCACCCCCAATCAATCCTACAAAAGCCAACAACCTATACGCCGTCCCAATGCCCAGCAAGACAAGCATATTAACCCGCAACCGATCCAACTCATATCCCGTAACTTCGGAAGCAATCTGGACATCATACAGATACCCAAACGGCCTAACCAATTGCCCAAAGTACAGTTCACCCAACCACACGCCCGGCCCAGCCCTCCACAACCAGTCAACATGCCACTCCTTAGCTTTTCTCAAGCTCGGTGCCGCTCCGCTCAAGATGCCGACAATTAAGCTAACCATCGTCGCAAACAGCGGCGCATCCTCCCGTCTCACTACCATACTCACACAGCTAGCCAGCCCGTAGATGCAATACACATACAACAGGTTGGCCAAGAATGCCGTCCAGAACGGAATTACAGGCACGCTTATGAGGAACAAGGGAGCAGAGAAGTGCAAGCAAGCCAATGCCATCCTTGGAAGAACACTGATCGTTTTTGCAAGGAAATATGCCACTCGAGAGTGCCCAGCCTCCGCCTCACGGCGGTACACGAGCATCTCCTCGGAGAAGACCTTGACACCTGGGGCGGCACTGGAAAGGCCAATGGCCAAGGTGATAAGCATTGCCATCTGCGGGGCCGCGGCATAGTCTGCTGAGAGAGACAGAATGTCGTATGGCTTATTGTACTGGCCTCGGAAGAAGGCGCCATTTTTCGGCTGTTGAGCGAGTCCGAGCAGAAAGCCGGCAAGAGCAGAGAGGCCCATTTCAAACCACAAGTTGGAGCGGGCGCGGTATTGCTGGAGAATAGAGCGGGATAGGCATAGCAGAGTTTGTCGCCAACGAGGAGCGCCACGATGCTTCAGGATGCCGGATAGCTGAGGGTTGGAGATAGACAGGACTGAGATACGTGCGCCTTCTTTGAGCTTGCTGATGGACATTAGAGAAGATCGATTATGGCGGGGAGTGGCGGTGTCGCTGCTGTCGTTACCGGCCAGGGTGGTGTCAGATGGGTTTCGGGAGTGAGCAGGTTGCCAGGACCTGTCCTCGTCTTCTTCAGTCAGGATGCTCACTCTAGAGCCTTTAGCCCAGTGGGTAATAAGAGCTTCTTTGGATACATCTCCCTCCTTCTTGTACGGCCGACCGTTTCCTGTGATGATGTCGGTGATAATGTCGCTGCAGTTGGCACCAGGAGGGAACACAAAGCCCATCTGCTCGAAGAAGGTCTTCGCTTGACTCTGAGGTCCTTCGTATATCAGTTGTCCATTTCCGAGGAGGATCATGTCGTCCAACATCTCAAAGATCTCCACTCGCGGCTGATGGATGATGACGATAATGGTAATACCGAGTTTTCCAAGAGCCTTGAGTGTGCTCATGATGGAGCTCGCCGAAGTGGCATCGAGACCGGAGGTTGGCTCGTCCAGGAAGATGGCCATGGGAGCAGCCGCCAGCTCCATACCAATGCTCACACGCTTGCGCTGACCACCACTTATGACAGGCTTCCCAATGCTGCCGACCAAGCTGTCACGTACGTGGGAGAGTTCCAGACAGTCGATAACGGCGTTAACGTGAGTTTCGACATCGGACTTGCTCCAGGTACGCGGCAACCGAATCTTGGCCGAGTGCATGATGTTCTCGTAGACGGTCAGCTCAGGTAAGACAATATCGTCTTGAGGCACGTAACCAATAAGCTTCTTGTACTGTTTGAGCTTTCCCGGGATGCTGTTGACCGTGACGCTGCCTTTGGTGTACTGCGTCTTGCCCATGAGAACGTTGATGAAGGTTGACTTGCCAGCGCCCGAGCCGCCCATTACTGCCGTTAGGCTTCCGCTGTTGATAGATCCAGTAACATTCTGGAGGATTGGCCTCTTGCTGCTCTTGGGTGCAAAGGTCAGTTGGTTGTAGCCAAACGACAGACCAAACTCAGAAGCAGAGGTGGCTTTGCGCATTGAGTCAACGAAGGCTCTGATAGTAGGCGAGATTTCCGGGTCAGGGTTGTGGCGGACAGTCTTTCCGCGACGAAGAGGAGGCGCTTGCTGGTATAGCTGATCGCCAAGACCCCTAAAGGTGTCTTGACGCTTGATTCGTCTCAGCAGCGCCATCTCATGGTCGACTTCCTCATGGCGTTCCTCCGAAACCTGCTTGTAACCACCAATGACAGCTACGAAGCTGTTTTGTCGGATGGCTCCGGAGGAGGCATTGCGGCGTCTCTTCCGGATACAGAGATGGATCATCCCAAGGATAAGCAACACGTCAATAGCGATGAGAAGGGCAATGGGGAGAAGATAACGTTCAAACTGGGAGCCTTCTGGACACCTGCTCCCAACCGCGCATGGCGTGGGTGTAGCTGCGCCTGCCTGGCAGTAGTGGCCAGATGGACACTTGAGGGTGACCATCCCCTTTTCTTCCCGAGGGCAGTACCATCCAGCCTGGCAGACCACGGGCTCAAAAGGGCCCATGCCGATATGGGCGCCATTCAGTTCGCAGGCGATGCCCCCTAGTCTGGCAAGCTGGCATTCGGTGACGGGAGAACAGAACTGTGGTAGTGAGTTGACGGTGTTGTTTGAACCTGTGAGTAGCGTGTCAGTCTTTGTCTGGAAATCGACGAGGAGAAGGTAAAGGAGGGCAGCGAGAGTCCACGTACAAAGGAACCCATCTTTGCACCCATGGTCTTGCCAGTCTTCGTAGTCCTGTATTTGGATGGGAACTGCTCCGGGTCTCCAACATGGTGCCGCGTTGACTGGTGTCTGGTTTGCCTGGATCTCGGCGGCCGCACGATAAAGTGTGGTCGAGAAGAGGGTGTTGTTCTCCGCTGTACAGGCGGTATCCCATACACTGAGACTCGGCCTCCTATCTCCCGTTATCGTAAGTTGTTGCTGGTCGTCATCCCATTCGAACCCTTGTGACGAATCTGGAGGATAGGATGCATCGTAGATGGGGCCCAGAGTGTTGTTGGCTTCGAGCTTGAGACCATCAACATTCTTGGCCTGGAACCATTTCCCTCCCCTATCTGTTATGTTGAACTGATTTCCGACACATTGCCACCATACTGTGTCGTCCTTTACAGGTTCTGGTCGAAGTTGGCAAAGACAAGCCTCTGTGTCGAGGAAGCGTGGACCATCGACAGTGTCCACTGGGAAGAAAGGATCTTGAAGTGCTCCGCTGCGAATACTAGAGTCGAGCATGGAGAAGAGCTCGATTTCGTTGGGTGTCGTCATGTCGTCAACCACGTCTTGTGGTGTTTCTTGGGGTATGTCTTGAGCCATTATTGGTTCTGGTGCCCTGTCTCGGGAACCTTTCGTCTGGGCTTCCGTCAATGTGAGAAAAGGTGCTTTTGCTGTAAACCAGAGGTCCTTCGCACAAGGTCATGACGAGTTTTGTACTGCGGAGTGGAGTTGGTGTACCATGATATACAACGCAAACACTCGATTATGGCACCAAAGACAAGCACGCGGCTTTTCCTTCGT
Source organism: Neurospora sp. FGSC 6877 (assembly GCA_009805295.1). NCBI lineage: Eukaryota > Fungi > Ascomycota > Sordariomycetes > Sordariales > Sordariaceae > Neurospora > Neurospora sp. FGSC 6877. The sequence continues at coordinate 57,800 of RAON01000137.1, read as the reverse complement.
GATGCTGGTGTGTGTCCATCTCCGGGATTTTGGTGCCGAAGGATTTCCCCGGTCAGCACTAAGGACAAGCCTCTGTACCCATCAGAGTGATGACCTGAGGCTCAGTTCCACATCCCGTGCCCACCGCCTTGCGGCTTTTCTGGAATCCTGGAATAAACCGGTGAGAAAAAGCAGAGTCCGAGATACAGGAAATATTTTTCGAGGTCTGTAACTGAAGGACGTGTCATTGTAAGCCAGATCCGAGTGCTTAGTATTTTGTGCCGTGGGATGCAACCATCACCGGGTTCAAGCCATTGGTGGACAGGCGTTGCCTGTGAACCCCTGAGAACAGCGCGGCGCAGTCCACGTGTAGGGCTCTGGGTCCACGATGACCGTCGTAGGGTAGTGTCTAGCGAACTGCTGGGGGGCACCAAAATTACCATCCTTATAGGGCTCGGTAGTCAGCGCCCCCTTTGGGCCATGATTCCAACCGCTTGGCAGCCGTAAGCAGCAAATTTTCCGGGACCCCAAGCCTAATCCGACGTCCAAGTCCGACCTCGTCGGTGGCTTGTCCATGGTGATCTGCACCGGGCAAAGGCAGAATTATTCGATCCACCAGAGCATGGGTTTGGTATAGCCCCGATAGCGACGTGGTCGTCCTATGTTGAGCCAGGCAGCAAAATCTAAATGGACGGTTTGCGGGCAGCAGTGGAAGACGGGTCGAAACTCGGGACAGAATGGATTCGACGGCGTCCTGGTGCGTCGTCGGTAAGCAGGTCAATCTCGTGGCAGGAAAACAGAGATCGAACGGACAAGAAAGCAGGCAGAACGCACACTATCCCAAGTCCGCTGTCGAGAAGGCATCCCCAGTTGTGTCAGTCGCATGGCAGTGACGCGACGAGCAGGGCTCGTGTCGACGGCTCCAACCGATCAAGAGCTGGAGCTCCAGCGACGTCGCGTGGGAGGGCCGTAGCACCGGGACTTGGAGAACAAAGACGTGATGCTTCCAATTGGCATTATGACGTGCGTGAAAGAGTGTGCAAAAAGTCGTTTTACAGAGGGCAAAGGGAGACACTTAGAAGAAACAATGTCGAGCATGAATGGCACGCAAAGAGAGAAGACTGTTTGGCGCAAGATTGAGACGGCAAAGGCGCTGGACGCAGCTGCCCGCAATGCTGTTGACAGCGCTTATTGCAGAGGGCATTTCCTGCGCGTGGTGTAGCAGGCACGAGCGGCAGGCAAATGTGGCAGTGTCCGTCGAGTCGGCCAAGTGTTTCCGGCAGGCAAGTCCCACTAACAGCAGCCAACAAGCTTGATGTTTGACCATGACGCTCCTTAGAGTTTCTTTCGTTTCTTCATTGATCGAGAAGCTGAGGTATGAGAAAAGTCAGGTGCGTGCTTTTTACGGGGTGGTACACTCAAGTTCACAACTTGCACCTTCCAAATGGCCCGACACTCGTCATCAGAGCAATAACACAGAACAATGACATTCCGTCGTCCAAAAATCCTTCTGTGCCCGACACATTTATTTGTACCTCCCATACTGTCAGATTACAACGAAGCATGAGGTAGAACGTGGATGGGCTACGGTCTCGAAGGTTAACAAATAATGAAGTTCGGACTGCCAAAAAATTAGAAATTGGAAATCAAAATTGGTGGGAAAAAAAAGCAAAATGATGGGATTGCCAGGAATCGAACCTGGGTCCTCTCGGATCCGTTGTATGTCGAATGACCACAACGAGAAGTACTGACCACTATACTACAATCCCTATTGGTTATTGAAAATTACTCACAATCTTGTCCTCATATCAACCAAACCAAGCGCCACAAATCGTGAACGCAATCCGCTGCTCCGCGCCATCACCAGACATCATCAAGACACTCAAGGTTCACCATGCAAAAATCCAGAAGAAACATTATAAATTTACTACCGCAAGGTTTATAAACTCACGATCTCCCGTCAGGTCTCAGACATCCAGCAAGAACATCAACATTCGCACCCTTTACTTTCCCTGACCCACCAACCCCTCCCCTTCCAACCACCCCCTAACCACAGCCCTCACATCCTCCGTCTGCAACCCTAACTTCTCATTCGCACTCTCCTCCTCTCCCAGAGCATTTCCTGCCCCATCCGCCAAAAAATGGACCTTCAAAAACTCCACAAACGCGCTATAATCACCCCTCTTCAACTTCTCCTCGCCCTGCTTGAAAATATCCTTGGAGCTGACATGGGTCACCTCCAACTTCTTGCCCGTCAGCTCCTCGACAATTTTGAGCAGCTGGTTCTGCGAGACGTTGAACGATGCCGTAGAGAGGTATTGGTTCTTGGTGAGGTCGGGATGGCGCAGGATTTCGGAGACAGCGCGGCCGATGTGAGACCGTAAGGACGCGGGCCAGGGTTCGTTGCCGGAGTCTATGATGGCGGCGGTGCCGTTCTTGATGTCAATTCCAGTCAGGCCGTTGGACAATGCCTGAGTAGGGTGGTTGGTTAGCATCTCCATCTCCATCTCACACCCTCCCGCCACAGACACAGGCAGAGAGAGTGTCATGAGGTGCACATACCGAATCAAAAAAGAGCCCCGTCGACAAACCAGTCCAACTAATATCTCCCTCTCTGCTAATGAGATAATCGACAACCCCCCTCTTCCCCACCAACAACTCCCCAATCCTCGTCTTCTCCACCCCCTCCTTGCGCGTATTAACCCCAAACTCGCTCGGCACGAATGTCTTCACGCCCGCCTCGATGGCCGCATCAATAATCTTCTTTTGCTCTTGCACCACAGCGGTAGCGAGGACCGAGACCACGGCGTCTTGGCCATGGAAAGCGGAGACCAAGGAGGAAGGGGAGGAATAGTCGACTTCGAGGAAGCGGACGGGGTATGGGTCGAAGGTGGGACGCGGGGAGGAGGAGTTGGGGCGGGTGAGGATGGTCACGGTGAAACCGCCGACTAGAAGGGCGCGGACTATGTGGGTACCTAGACCGCCTGTACCCTATTTGGGTAGGAAGGGTGTTGTTAGATCGCTGGTCTTGCGGATACCGGGTGGGGGAGGAAGGGAGAGGGGGAGGGAGGTAGAGGAGGTGACGGGGCTTACACCGAGGACAGCGACGGTGTTGATGGTGGAAGACATAATGGTAGAGTTTCAGTCGGTGATCACGATTTCTCGTGGTGTTCTATGTTTGTAATATCCTGCGAGCTCTTGGTGTTGCTGGATGGAGACTGGTGAGTGTTCTTTGATGTTGAAGGTTGCAAGATGCAATTCGACCCTGAACAGTGACCACGAGGCACTCACCCCAATACTTATACTTTCCCCTTCTTCCACCTTTCCGTCGACATGCCGCTCTTGTGAACCGCGATCAAAGACATCATTAATCAGGCATTATGCATCAGGATGTTGCAAGATTGGCTCGGTATGGCATGCATGCTCCAGAGAGGGTTGTACCCACCGGTCCAGGTACTGCGGTTGGCCAATGGGGGGCACAGGACTAAGACGTTCGAGACGCGAGCCTATCGAGGACCCCTCATCTTTGATCTGCCGACAACGTGTGGCAGCTCCTCAATTGCGTCTTCATTGACCGAATTTCGCAACATGCACGAAGAGCAAGTGGTAGTGTGAGTTACTCCGACCCCCGGTCGTCGTATTACTGTCAATGCCAGTCAAGGAAGGATAGCGGCTATCAAGAGGATGAGGGAGAAGTGGCCTGCGGCATTGAAACCGAGTGTAACCCCCGCTGACATGTTGCATCGAGATCACATCATGTTGGCCGGCGTACAGTCCAATACTGGTTTGTTTGTTAGCTTGAGACCTCGGGTCAACTTCCTTAGGCGTTTTTATGTCTGATTGATTGCCCGGTTTTGTTCCATGATTAAAGTGTGATCTTACCTTGAATATGCTCTTTCCGAAATTCAAAATAACATATTGAATCTTGTTAATGGCTTTCTGAACCGTATCTAGCCATTTCATTTTGCCCTTGTGGGGTGCGGGGCAATTCCATGTCCGGATAGATCTCGTCCAAAGTTAACAAACAAACCAGCATTAGATTGTATTAGGAATGACTATACTTCGCTCAAGTTTCTCCCGCTCATCACTGTACGTTAAAACTATTATCCTCTCCCAACCATCTGTATCTGCCACTTGCTCTGCAACCTTCGCTGTTTAATGATACGTGCAGAAAGATCGGACACGAACGGAAGCCAACATATAAATGACCACGATGATTTCTTTACGCCGGCATATCCTCATCAACAGCCCTTGGCTTGTGCCCTCTGCTTCGCCACAGATGCAAAGTGCTCCCTCGGGCTTATCACATCTTTGCCTTTCTTTTTCTGAACACCATCGTCTTCAACAGCCTCCTCATCAAATTTGCTGCGCTCACCCGCCCTGGCTGATGCCGCAAAGTACTCACGCCTCGTCGTCACCTCCATGAAACGGCAGTCGAGCAAGAAGTCCGCCAACATGATTAGTCCGTGGATTTTTTGCGTGTTGCCCAACGGGTGTTCACAAAGAAAGTTGTTGTCCCCAGGGATTTCAGCATGCATGCCATCGTCTTCGTGCACTACGTCAATAGCGAAACGCGCAAAAAGCTGAAGGCGATTCACTGTACGGACAGATCTCGATTAGTCACTGCCTCATATCCTGGCGAAAGCAAGTCAAACTCACAATGACCTTCAAGAAATCCAGTCTCGTCCTCTTTGATCAGAGCAATCAAAGCACGACAACCAATGTTGGTTGCTTCGTCCAGTTCTGCCTTGCTCAGACACTGCGCGTAATTTGACCAATCCTTCATATAAGACTTATAAAACTCATCAAAACTCCATTCAACGCAGCGCTTGCACCACACCTTGAAGGCATCATCATCCCGGAACCCAAGCGTTTGAGTCACTTCCCTAAACCTCTTCGTAACGTTTATGACTGCGTTTAGGGAGTCCGAGATTAATGGAGATGGAATCATTGGCAAGGGACCCGGCAGCAGCTTTGAAATCGCTCCAGAACGGGTAGAAGCTCTCGGTCTTAGACGCGAAGACGATGCCCTCTCACGTCCGCGAGATGGTGCGGGGTCATCGCTCGGGGTGAAACCTGAGAATCCGGTAACGGGAGCTGGAATGGTCAATGCGGGAGCAGGATCGGGAGGGGGTCCAGCAACGAGCATTTGCGGCGTGCTTGAGCTTGCGGCAGTAGCTGTAGCAGCTGGGCTCAGATGGCTCGAGGTTAGGGACATAGAGGGTGAATTGGGCAATCTCGAAACTGGTACGGAAGAATGCGTAGTAGGAATTGGTCCTGTACTAATCGAACTGGGAACTGGTGTTACAATCGGCCCAAGTAGATCTAGATCACCATAGGGAGGAGAAGGAACCGGTTCACCCTCCGAATCGGTGGCGAGTATTTTCATACCAGCGGGAGATTGCTCGGTTCCGTGAACTGAGGGCAAGGACGGCACGACAGTCTTATCCTGTGACTGATCGACCTCAGCGAAGCGAACTCGGGAAGATGATTCTACAGGCTGTGAAATTTCTGTCTGCGTATGAGCATCAGCGGGTTGGGGCAACAGGCTGGGCAACAGGCCTCCAACGACGTGCGAGCTTTCGGGCTCCTCTTGGCGGCGGCGACATTCAGCCAAGGCGCCCGAGGGTCGTTCGAGCCTGGTCATAGGAGCGGTCGTGGGAACTGTAGAATTCATGGGGTTTTTCTGATGAATGGCTTTTGGAGTCGAAGGCGCAGGACTCCCAATGCTTGATGCCAGCGAGCCTGACGCCACCGAGGTTGGGGGGAACGGGGTACCTGGACGACCCTTCGCTGGGATGAAATATTTGCAGACCGATGCCAATGATGCTGCTGATACGACGGAACCTGTAGTTGGACTTGAATTGGCGGTGACTTCTGTGGATTTTGGCTTGATAGTGTTCTTTCCCATCTCGATAAGCTTGCGAATATCCGACTCCCTCGTGACAAGTGTCTGAACCTGGTGTTGGACATCGGTCTCTGTCAATTTAAGGAACGGAGGAAGATCCGGAGATTCGAGCTGTGCATTCGTCAGCTGCTGGTTGACCTCGCTGATGACGATGAGTTGGTACATATGCACTCACATCTTCTGGTTGGAGGCCCATTCCAAATGCTTGGGCTTCCCTGCGGATTGCCTCGCGAAAGACATGCAACTCTGCCGCTGTTCCACGCGGAGAAGCTGCAGCTGGGGCAGAGGGGTGTCTTTGTCGGGAGGGGTTTTGATCACTCATCTGCGACTCAGACATGGAGGAGCGTCTTGAGCGTCTTCTTCCTTCGAAGCGATTCTGATAACTCATCTTGGTGACGGCTTAAGAGAAAGATGTTGTGGTTGGTGTTCAAATGATGCAGGGGATCTTGCCCAGAAAAGATGCTTTAATTTCCAAAAAGACTGGCGAAGGTGATGGAGATGTGTGATTCTGTTGCGGGTGGAAGAGGGAAAAGAAGGAGAATCAAAAGACGAGTAGAACGGGATACTTAAGCAGCTCGAGGTCCCATCCTCGGTTATGGGCCTAGAAAGAGCAATGATAACAGTCGCCACCAACGTATAGGTAAGAACTAGGCAGTCTATTGCCGATGCAGACCGATATCCGGCCCAGCCCCTTCCCAAGCCCGAAACCCGATGCTCCCGACTTGGCCACTCTAAATCAGGCACAAGCCACTTCCTGACAGTCCATCCAAGCCAAAGACTATAGCTCAGGTCCACCCCATCCCCAAACATTATTGAAGCAAGAAACACCACCCAGTTGGTCCCCCCTCCCGCCCAGACAGGATAATCAAGTCCACCTTCCCCTGATGGCGCTGATGGATATGGTCACGGACACCGGGCCTTCTAGACAACCCAAGCGGAAGCAGCGATGATACTGAAGGTTGGGAGGACAAAGTTGCTCCCGTGGTGTTGAGAAATAGTGGGAACAAAAAAAAAGAAGGAAGAAGCTGGCCATTCTTTCCGCCAGAGCTTCGTTCACAGGCTGTGTTATCTGGGAAGGCTTGAGGTCCCTCGCCCTGTGTTCGCGGCTACCCGCTCTCCCAAGAGTGCACCGGCTCAAAGGGTATTGGGAAGTTGGGACTGGTTACCAGCTACCATGATTTCCTAATCCACGTTGCATGACAGTGCAACTGGTGCTGGGCAACGAAAGGAATGGCTCGATACGAGGTACTTGGAGGTAGAGCAGGTTATCGCGAGCCGGAACGTAGGAACTCGCCGCCGTACGAAATAAGCAGTAAACAGCGCGGTACACCAAGGTTACTTGAGAGTGTGTCAGGAGGAAAAAGGACAAGAGAATGGGCTTCTCCCTCGGTTTATTGAATATAGAATCTAGTTTTGGCCTCCGATCGCCAACCAACCGCCACAAGCGAGGAACAGCAAATGACATGTCCGGCACTGACCGTTTTGTCAACGTTGCACCGAGTCTAAAAGAGACGGTACAGCTGCAGAATGACTAGTGCGGCTGCAACATAGGAAACAGCCCCCGTCTTCGTCCACCCCATTCTAGCCATCATCTCGTTCTCCGGGTGCATTTGCACCGCTCGTATCGGCAGGAGTGGCTTAGAACCAATTCTGATTTCCGCCCGTATTACTACCATAAGGAAAAAAGCCGGCACCAGTATACTGCACATCGTGCCCCGTCGTCATGTAGCCATTGCTCGTATAGCTTGGTGCAGATCCAACCGGATTGGAGACAGGGATGTCGAGGTCGTCAAGGGAAAGCATAGCGTCCATTTCAGATGTGACTGAGAAGAGTGTATACTCCGGAGCAGAGGTATTGGGAAGAAACGAAGGTGCCGACTGTTCGTGGATATATGGTGGAGGAGCCATAGGCGTTTCGGACCAGGTTGTTGATGGCATACTGGTCGAATGCCCGGCCTGCGTGGCCGGTGCCGCCGGGAACTCCCGCATGGAGATGGATGGGCTGATGTTCGGGGGCAGAAGACGCCCTTGTAATGTCCACGTGTCGTAGGCCTGTTGCAGGGTATCTTCGATGATCTTGTTGACGTCGTCAACCCGTAGCAGCACTTGATCTTGTATGTGTGGTCCGGCGTATTCGTAGGCCGCTTGCGTGAAAAGCCGAGGCATTTCCGTCAACAGGTAGTGTTGAAATTCGAGAACGTTTCGGGACTCGGCTCCCATAGGCTGGAAGTCCTCTGCGTATTCAGGATCTGTTGACATGTCGGTCAGTTGTTCGCCTGTCTGGACGATGTGTACTAGAGCGTGTGGGAAGACTCACAAGGTGACGGCACAATATCGTTCGGGAACAGCAGCCGATAAATCTCTCTCCACTTCTCTTCGTCGCTCTGGCGCCGATGCGTATGCTTCCTGGACTTGAGCTGTCGTTCTTGTGATGTGGTAATGTCTCCGGGCGGTTTGACATCGAGGAGTTCGCAAGCTTCCGGGGCCATCTCGTGAATCGTGAGCTGTCTCGCATCGCTGAAAGTTTGCTTGCACCGTTGACAATGGATCTTGTAGTGTCTCCGATAGAGATGCTCCCTACAAAGAGTGTTAGCGACGTACCATGCATGGTGCTAGGGCTAGGGATCGTGGTTGGTATACTTGCTTTAGCCTTGGAATGGTCGGCCAGTCCTTGTTGGCGCAAATATCATAATCCACACGGTTGTACTTTTCTGGATTGTGCTTACGGAACGGGCAAGCAAATCTCTTTGATGTTGCGGACCCAGGCCTGGAAGCATAAGGCGAGGGCTGACTGCCGTCTTCATCGTCGTCATCATCGTCGTCGTCGGGGGTCCGCCGAGAACTTGGAGGTCGGAGGTTTCCACCCGGCCTTCGCCGAGACGGGGTGGCCTTCCCTGCTCGATATGGATCCATCCTGTCGGTGTTGCTGCTCCCTACACTCCCAACGCATGATCTGATCAATGCATCCCAGTTTTGGTTATACTGGAACCAAATTCGTTGTAGCACCATGTTGATGGCCTGCTGATAGGCTTTGCTCCAGACTCTGCTGTTGTCATTGCTGATGTCGTGTTCTGCCCAGAGGTCTGGATCAGATAAACTGCCATCTGAGACACGTTCACTAGTGCTGTCGTCAAGGGTCAATAATCTGTTCCTAGGGTTACCAGATTGCATGCTCGAGACAGACGGTGACCCAATGGAAGAGCGGCTCCCTGGCTTCGAAACAAGCAGCCAGTCCTTGCGAACGACGCTGTTCCTGGGAGCAAGTTCAAGCAAAGCATCTGAAAGTGAGGGTTGCTGACTGGCCTCTACGCCATGTTCCGCAGATACTGCGGTTGGGGCTCTGGTGTAATCTGAGGCCAAAGCAGTCCGTGGACGTTGGATATCTTCCTCTCGGGCCAAGTCCGCAGCTCCAGGTTTGAGAGCATCAAGATGTCTATCGCTATCTATCCGACGTAGCCCTTTTCCCATTGGTGATGGAGTCGACTTCAAGCGTGAAAATACATTGGTCTTGGTCACAGGAAAAGGAGCGCTCTCCGTGGTGTTTGGTGGGCTTGTGCGATGTGGTGCGATGTCCGTTTCTCGAATTTGGCTTGCCTTGGATTGGGCGCGAACGTAGGGGTCCCAAGCGGGGAATAGTCCGGATTCTACGACGGTGGTTTGTGGAGGAAACGCTGCAGTGGAAACTGCCCTAGTCGATGACACAAGGATTGGAGAAGAATCGGCAGGTACAGGATTGTCCGGATTTTTCTCACTGATTTGGGGCGATGATTGCTCGAGGTTTAGGTGGCCCATCCCATCGACTAGAGATGAAGTGATGTCGTCTGGACTCTCCGGCAACGGGCGCAAGCCATGGGAGTAGTACGCCTTGACGAGGCTGCTGACGTTCTGTTCGGTCCTCATTTGGGCCATGTTAAAGGCATATTGCGCGATGCTCTGGGGGTCCGAAGAGCTGTTTGCGAAGAACTCGAGTATATCTTGCAGCCGAGAGGGATTGCGGGCGTCGCCAGCCTCCGTGGCCGCGTGTCGTCCGGTCGTGCGTTCATCCCACGTAAAATGCAACTTGGTACCTCGATCCCGCTCTTGATTCGAAACCAGACGGTTCCATGCTTCCACTATCTTTGGCTGTTTTAGGAGGCCACGAATCACAGAGGAGTGCTGCCAATGGGCTCTTTGCATGCCTTCTTCGCAGTGCCTGCCGACGTGATCTAGGTAGTCAGGACGCGACTGCACAAAGGCACCGCAGAATCCACATCCCCAAGCTCCTCTTGTTGGTAGCTTGACTATGTGTTCGGTCGTTGGGGGAGAAGAAAGATTGTGAACATCTCGACAATGGGATGCAAGAGACGGTCGTTCGGGGAAAGAATCGCGGCAAATGGAGCACAGATGCTCCTCGGGTCTGTCGTGGTCCTTGAGTTCGTGATCCCTCCATTGTACGGGACACGCAAACATGGCGTCGCAAAATGTGCAATAATAGCGAGGTGGGTAGTCGTCGGTGTTGAATGCGTCATCGCATTTTTCAGAACTACAAGGTGTTGCAGACAAATTAGGGTCCACCGAGTCCAGTGAGTGTTGTCGAACTGAGTACCGCGAGTATACCGTCGAGGCAGTGGAGATTCTTAGGCTAGCAGTCGAAAAAATGCTGGGAGCAACTGAGCTCCGTCTAGATGTCGAGGCGAGTGAGGCACGGGAGTTTTTGCTGGTGAGATCATGGTCGGAAGTCGGAGAGTAGTCGGTCTCTTGCCAGATGTTGTCGGTATGTGTCTCGGGATAGGAATTCTTATTAAATGAAGCAGCCGGCACCTGATATGAGGCAGCATCATTTCCTCCGACGGCGTAGCCAGTGAGTCTTTCTCTCACAGGGTCCACCCTTGGCTGTGAGTAATCCGGAGCCATGAAGAAGACTGGACGGTATCGATCTCTCGTGTGACTCTTATCAGACAACAAAGGTATAAGCTAAAGTTACCAGTCAGGAGCAAGTATGGGCAGGATGTCGTGGAATTATGGCAGGAAGTGGGTTACCTCCAGGTCGACTTTGGTCAAGAAATGGTGTCGTTCTTATTTACCGAAGCTCTAGGTGTGTGAAATCATGTCTTTTGCCCAGACCTATGCTCATTCGACCAAGTGATGAAGTGGATTCACGAACTGGCTGCGCACAGGGCTGTGCAAGACTTTGTGGGGATGGTGAAGCCAAGAGGCTCTCAAGCGTCAAACGTGATCCGGGTAGAAGTAACCAAACTATCGGGAGACGGAACGGTTCCTGGAGGAGGCGGTGCTCTCATTTTCTATGCCGGCCTCTAGGGTGACGCGGAGGGACGGCAGTATCATGTCAGAAGAAGGCGAAGTCGCGGTCCTTGATGATGGTTTCGTGGGGTGTGCCAGCGGGGAGCTTGTAGGCCGGTCATGGTTACAAGGTAGCTAGCAATGGGATTATGTCGTACGGAGATGCCGCTGTATAGCGACGTAACTCCAAGGGCGTAAGGCTGAATCAAGGGGGACGGATGGACAGATACTGCAGAGTACCTTTTTGATAGTCTCATGGCTTGGAAGATCGGTGGAGAGGGAAGCTCATCGCAGTTGCGCACTGGTTCAGGCTATGACTGGGGCATCCAATGGCGTCTTGGAGATGATGGAGGGTTGTATCAGCGCTGTTTCTTGTGCCTGTCAAGTACCGATTTGATATGTTGACCAGATAGGTACATACTGTACAGCATGTGTGTTTTGTTGATCTTAATGCCCCTAATTTGGAAGCCACGTATCTCGCGCTCCGAACCACACGAGTTATGAGCGCGAGGCAAGCTGGCTCGCTTGGAAGAACCATCATGTATATAAACAGATATACAAATCACTACGCCAAATACCACTATCGATTTGGCAATCCTTGAACTGTCGGAAGAGACTGGTTCGACTGGAGTACTGTGCAGTATCGTGGTCGTGATGGTGTCGTCGACGCTGCGAGACCAAAGTGGGAATGATACACAGCGGCACTACATCCATGCGACGGGCCGGGGTGGTGCGCCATCGACCCGGACGCTTCTGATGCGCTGAAGAGCGGGATAATTGGGGCAATTTGGGGGTGTCGTGCATCCTGTAGGGCTCTTCCGCCACTGTATCATCACTCGAAGTCCCGGGGTTGATGTCGCTGATTGGATGTCCGGCGGGACGGAACCGTTTGGCGACCAATCCCGCAGAAGCCAGCGACGGTTGGGATCACCCAGATAATGGCCTCTATAGGAACTGAAAGCGATGATGAACGACCTGCCATATTAGTCAAAGCATCCCAAGTCTTGTCTTGTTGGTGTTTCTGTCCGTCAGTCAGTCTGTATCTGCCATGTTGCCCCATGCCCTGACGAGAACATCGACGTCGTAGTAGACGATGCATTGAATGTTCTGAGACCGGGCAGTCAATAATGTTGGCCTGAGTCATCCGGCGTTCCGGTCAATTCGGTTGGTAACCCATCCACGGACGCGAGTCTTGCTTGCAATGCGAAGCTGTCGACACTTGTGACAGCCAAAGTCCGAGGTGGTCATGGTCATGTTGAGATGAGGTAGGGAAGGCTAGACGGAAGAGATGGAGAGGAAAATCAGGTTGAGGCGAGAAGCGAGAACCCGTGACGACGCCTTCACATGTTTGGTCTGACTGCATATCGTGAGCTCGTGTAGGTAGACATCACTCCAAGCATGGGATGGGATGTGTCTCGGTAGACGACAAAGGAAGGTAAGTAAGAAAAAGAGATTATGGCCACTGCATATCAGCATATCTCCGGAAAGCCGTAAAGGGATCGAAACAGACTGTTACCGACACCACCAAACAGTCCAAGCCTCAATCTCTCCCATTGTGCAGGTCAGACATGCAGATCGAGCCGATAGGGCTGATGTGAGTGAGGGAGATCGGCCATTGGCGAAATGGGAATAACAGTATGGGTCCGATATGCGATCTGGTTGAGTTCGATGTGAAGAGTGGGAGTGTCAAAGAGAGAGAGTGTGTGTGGTGTGGTTGATGTGGGCAGCATGATGTCCCGTGTGGGAGGACGACGAAGGACTGGACGAGTGGACAGGAACTCGAAAGTGCTGAGAGATTGTGTGACTGAGAGAGACGGAGAGACTGACAGACAGACAAAGAACAGACAGCTGGCCAACAGTTGGCAAGACTCGGACGTCTTTATCTGAGCTCTTATCGACAACAAAATCCCAACTCCGCACATCAATGCCAAGCCTTCCCAACTTACAGCGCTCCAATGGGCCAATGGGGTCGCCAATGCGGCATCAATTGGGGTAGAATCCCCACCCCGCATGTCCGTGGCCCGTGCTCCGTCCTGAGCTTGCCGCAAAAATTTCGAAAAAACTTGTCCAGGGCAAAAGTGGCAGAGCAAAAAAATATCCAAACACAGCGACGTTCTGATTCCCGGAGACCGAAGACTGAGTTCATGCACCGGTGGCATTGAACGACGCCCAATTGCGCACAACACACCAATCCCAGCGCACCGGTTACACAGTCGCCCCTTTGTACAGAGTCATCATCGACCAACATACAGTCAACAAGATGGCCAACGTCAACTATCTTTTGTTCGAAAGCGCGGTCGGCTTCTCGCTCTTCGAGGTCGTCCACCAGGCCGATACTGTCGGCTTGGAGCTGCCCGAGGTCAAGGATGCCATGAAGGATCTCGACAAGTTCGGCAAGATGGTGAAGCTCCGCAGCTTCAACCCTTGGAAGTAGGTGGCCAGAAGAAGCATTGTGCTGTTGTGAGGGTGGTGTTTTGGATTGGTGTGGTCGTGGTTGTGGTGATATTGTGGTCATGTTGTGGTGGTGATGTTGGGAGGGCAAAAACATTGTGAATTACTTCTCTTGGCTATACCAGAAACTAACACTCCTTAACCTCCAGCTCTGCCGCCCATGGTCTCGAGGCCATCAACCTCATCTCCGAGGGTATCATGCCCGACCACCTCAAGAACACCCTCGAACTCAACCTCCCCCAGACCAGCGGAAAGAAGAGCAAGATCGTCCTCGGTGTCGTCGACAAGAGGCTCGCTGGTGAGATCAGCGGAAACTTCCCCGGTATTCAGTGCGAGGCTGCCGATACCTCCGAGGTCGTCGCTGCCCTCCTTCGCGGCATCCGCACCCACGCCGGCAAGCTCCTCAAGGGCCTCCAGGACGGTGACATCAACCGCGCCCAGCTCGGTCTCGGTCACGCCTATTCCCGCGCCAAGGTCAAGTTCTCCGTCCACAAGAACGACAACCACATCATCCAGGGTATCGCTACCCTCGATGCTCTCGACAAGGGTATCAACTCCGGCGCTATGCGCGTGAGGGAGTGGTACGGCTGGCACTTCCCCGAGCTCATCCGCATCGTCTCCGACAACGGCACCTACGCCAAGGTCGTCCTCGCTGTCGGCAACAAGAAGTCTCTCAGCGACGAGTCCCTCGACGAGCTCGCCAACGTCCTCAACCAGGACGAGGACAAGGCCAAGGCCATCATCCAGGCCGCCAAGGTCTCCATGGGTCAGGACATCAGCGATATGGATCTCAACATGGTCAAGGACCTCGCGGACAACGTCTCCAAGATGGCCGACTACCGCCGCATCCTCGCCGAGTCGCTCGACAAGAAGATGGGAGAGGTCGCTCCTAACCTGCAGGTCATCCTCGGCACCCCCGTTGCCGCCCGCCTCATCTCGCACGCCGGCTCCCTTACCAACCTCGCCAAGTACCCCGCCTCTACCCTCCAGATCCTCGGTGCCGAGAAGGCCCTCTTCCGCGCTCTCAAGACCAAGGGCGCCACCCCCAAGTACGGTCTTCTCTACCAGAGCACCTTCATCGGCCGTGCCGGCCCCAAGGTCAAGGGCCGCATCTCCCGCTACCTCGCCAACAAGTGCTCCATTGCCTCCCGTATCGACAACTTCTCCGAGAACCCCACTAAGCGCTTTGGTGAGGTTATGCGCGAGCAGCTTGAGCAGCGTCTGGAGTGGTACGCCAAGGGCATCAAGCCCATGAAGAACACCGAGGCCATGGACAAGGCCATCAAGCTCGTCATGGACGACGAGGGTGACATGGACATCGACACCGAGATGGTCGACTCGCACACCGCCGCCCACGCCGCCGCCGACTCCAAGAAGGACAAGAAGGAGAAGAAGGACAAGAAGAAGGACAAGCAGGAGAAGAAGGAGAAGAAGGACAAGAAGAGGAAAGCGACCAGCGAAGACGTCGAGATGGTAGACGCCCCCGACGCTGCGGAACCCGAGAAGAAGAAGAAGAAGAAGAAGTCGAAGTCTGAGTAAAAAGTCGAAAGAAAAAGAACAAAAGCAAGCAGCAGCGGTCACCACTTGTGTCTTTTTCACGATTTTTACTTTTTTCTTCATCTTGTTTAGAGCTTCTCGTCGCGCTTTCACGTCGTTACCTTGTTTGTTCGCTCTGTTGTCGTTGTTATCACCTCGGGAGTTTCTTATAATGTATGGGTTATGGGTCAAATCTGGTACAAAGGAGTTTTACGGGTCTACTTGTTTCTTGCAAGAATCATAAATAGTTCGTCGTTGTCGTCATTCACATCTCTTGCCATCTACGACTGATCATAGAGGGTTAGCGCAAAAAGTTTCGAAGGATGTGCGTGTGTACTAGCATCATACCCATGGAGCAGCATCATATGGCAATATGGGTAAAAACCAAAGACTCATTAAACGAACGAATGTCTTGGCCTTGTTTGATTTGATTGTGACTTGCAAGATGAGAGTTGACGAGACACGAGCATGTCCTGATTCTATATATCTCCCCGGCATCGCAAGACGCGCACCCAAGCGCCTTCTCTTGATTCCTGGCCAGAATAATATCGTCATCATCAAGTCTCCAAAACTAACATGTGCATATTGCACGCTATGTGCTGCTAACATAAAAAGGGGGGCAAACCCAAAGTGAACATCAATATAACCCGCCCCGCCCTCTGTACACTACTCCTTCGCTTTCCCATGGGAGAACCGGCACCGAAGAACAAAAGAAAACTCAACAGAACAGATAAACCATTACACTCCCTTCTCCAAATACACCCTCATACACCGGGGCAATTCTACGCACCCTCACTGCCAAACTCCTTTGTCCATTCCTCATTCCTCTTGAGATCCTCTCCCGACACAGTTGGCCTGCTGGCCTTGATGGCCTTGATAAAGTCCTTCTTGTCGACAAACGGCTCGAGCAGCTCGTCCGAGGGTACCTGCTCCCACGTCATTTCGATGGCGTCCGGGTCGCCTGGCGAGCAAGGGGTGAGCATTTGCTTGCCTTCGTGGACGACCTGTTTCGTTGTAAACGATGTTAGCAACCTTACATACATCATACAATGGGAAAGGGGGGGGGGAAACGGCCGAGGGTTGAGAATGGAGAGACAGAGAGCAAAACCCACCTTCTTAAAATGCGTAGCCTGCTGAATCTTCCTCACCGGCTGCATCAGTGCATCCTGCACCACAATACTGATATCCGAGCCCGAATAGCCCTCCGCCGCGCGCGCCAGCTCGCGAAAGTCTTCCGATTTGAGCGCCGTATGGGTGTCGCCCACGGCCAGCCGGAACATGGTCGTGCGGGCCGCCAGGTCCGGCAGCGTGATGTGCACGCGGCGCTGGAAGCGGCGGCGGATGGCCGCATCCAGCTGCCAAGGGATGTTGGTCGCGCCTAGAATCAAAACGCCCTTGCTGTCTTTGCCGACACCGTCCATCTGCACGAGAAGTTCGGTTTTTATCCTGCGCGAGGCTTCGGACTCGCCTTCCCCGCGCGGACCGCAGAGCGCGTCGATCTCGTCGATGAAGATGATGGAGGGCTTGTTTTCTCGGGCCATGGCGAAGAGTTGCTTTACTAGACTGTTTTTGGGGGTAAATCATTAGCTTGCCATCCACGATCACGGCACAAGAACAAAGAAAAAAGAAGACCATACCGTTCACTCTCACCCATCCACTTGCTCACCAAATCCGAGCTGCTCACGCTAAAGAACGTGCTCTTCGCCTCCGTCGCCACCGCCTTCGCCAAATAACTCTTTCCCGTTCCCGGCGGGCCATACAACAAGATACCCTTCCACGGCTGCCTCTTCCCCTGGAACAGATGCGGAAACTTAATCGGCAGCAGAACCGCCTCCTTGAGCGCCTCCTTGGCACCCTCCAACCCAGCCACATCATCCCAGCTGATATTCGGCCGTTCCTGCAAAATCGCTCCCGCCAACGCGCTCCTCAGCTTCTTGCTATCCTCATCTAGTTGCTCACCGTTCCCATTACCATCCTCCCCAGCCTCCTTCCCTTTCCCCGTCCCGCCCGTCGACCCACCGTTCGCGCCCACCATCCCGGGCTTCTTCCGCTTCGCTTCTGCGTCCGCCAGGTGCGCTTTGAGCTTCTCGGCCCGGTCCATGTACTCGCCCGTCTTGGCCCGGATCATCTCCTTGGACTTGGGGTTCTTCTCCCATTTTAAGGCGAGCATGAAGAGTTCGAGCGATTGGTAGTACAGCTGGTAGGCTTTGTCGTACTGGGCGGCATTGTCGGCTTCGATGGCTTTGCGCACTTGCTCGATGGCGCGGCCGAGGAAGTCGGTGTTGGACATTTTGGCGGTGGCGGTTCGAACGTGTAAGTGGTGTCGCGTGAATTCGTGGTTTGGTCAAGAGTGTACAGTTCGTAGTTTTTGGCGCGTCGTAGTAGGCTTTGTGGTCGTTCGTTCGTATGTTTTTTTTTGTTCGCTCGGAGAAGGGTATGTTGATTCTTCGCGCGCCGAGGTTGGAAGTCAAGTCAACGACAGAGGGACCTATGCGAGGGAGGGGATTTGTTGATGACGACGCTGTTGTCCTAGGCACGGGCAACCAGAACGGCAGAGACGATGCGCTAGAGAAATCGGGAATTGGTCGTGTCTTTCGGGCGTCGCCTGGTATTGACAATGGCAAGATTGTCGTCTGGCGAACCAGTTGATGTCTCGCGCCCTGGTCTGAGGTGGAATTGGAGAGGGGAAGATCGTTGGTCTTATCCAGATCTTGGTTTCAAGCAACACGGTCGGCTTGGCCGTTGACCTAGAAGCGCTAGCGCGGGGTCCTGATCACTGACGCCACTCGTTTGCGTGCGAGGAGTGCGCTAGTCTGGGCTTGTTAGTGACCGGCTGTTAAGTACACCCAAACGCTAACAGCAGTCCATCGGGCACTGACCTGGGGATCTGCTCACCCCTGATGATTGCACAGCGAGCTCAGTTCCCCAGAATAGAAACCTCCAAATTCCCCATGTTGGAGCTCGTCCGTGTTTCTGTCACGGTTCCTGCATCTTGATCCATCATCTACCGTGCCTTTTCAAGTCTTCTTTTTAACTTCTCGGCGTCACCACCGCATAATTATTCTGCCCAAACCTTTACCTCACATCACACCAGAAAGAAGCAACCATGGCCAGCCCCCTCCAACTAAAGCTCCAAGCTCTCTCTGATGAGTATCAAAACTTAAACAAAGGTGAGCCCCCTTTATGATGATGGTCCACCGTTCACCCGCTGACCATACCTCTAGAACTCCAAGAGACTGTTCTTGCCAGACAAAAGCTCGAGGCTCAGAAGCAGGAAAACCTCGGTGTGCAAAAAGTCAGCATTTCTCCAGCATCGAACTCGCCTGCCCAACCCCTTTCGCCAAATGATGCCCAAGGGACAAATCGGGAACTAACTAAGCAGCGTGTAGGAGTTTGAGAAGCTCAAGGATGACGAGCAGATCTACAAGCTAATCGGCCCAGTTCTGCTCAAGCAGGACAAGATGGACGCAGAGAACACGGTCAAGGGCAGACTCGAGTTCATCAGCAAGGAGATGTAAGTGAACCGCTGGCTTGGTACTTGAGAAAACTTAAAATCCAACTGACCTACTCTCACAGTGCTCGCTTGGAGGAAGTCATCAAGGAGACACAGGGCAAGATTGAGAAGAAGAGGACAGAGATCATTCAGGTCCAGACGAGCGCTCAAGCTGGCGGTGCCTCTCAGGCTGTTAAGGCTTAGAGGTAATGGAATAAGTACGGAGAGAATGTCTACGATACCCAATCGAGATCAGGCGCAAAAAAGGTCCATCACAGAGCGAACCGGGAAAATTGGTTCGTGAACGCGAACGCAGGTCGGTTTTTGACTGAACGGTGATTATCACATGATATACTTCCCAATGAACCCCCAAGATACCCCTTGACGCCTTGCTCTAAAATCACTGGATGGAGATAACCAAAACACAGCTTACAAACCCCTCCCCCTCCCCCTTACTCACCCACACACCGCAGGCCTCATCCCGTCCAACCTCAGTTCAGTTCAGCGCCATAATCGTAAACCCCCACGGCAGCCCCATATTCTTACAACTCCGATCACTAACCCACGCCACACTATCGCTCAACAAATCCTCGCCCACCGCATTCAGCGGCAGACTCCCATCCGCGTGTCTCAGCTGCGGCACGCGATCCTCCACCGTCGCTACCACAAAGCTCACCAGCTCGTCCTTAGTATAGCAATGACTCAACAAAGAAGTCTCGCCGATGCGATCTAGCATCGTCCGTCGCTGGTCGCTCTCGGCAAAGAGCTGCAGTTCCCTCGAGAAGAGACAGCTCGTTAGATCTTCTGACCGAGAATTTGCGGAGGAAGAACAGGCATGTAAAAGCCGCTCAAAAAACATAGCCATCCCCGCAACGGCTTGTACGAACAACGTCACCCTGTCGTGGTCGTCTAGCCCCGCCTCGATGCGGAATTCTTTCTCGGTGACGAAGGCGAGGCAGGAGGTGTCGAAGATGGAGTTGAGGATTCGGTCGAGGCTGGAGGGCTGGGAGAGGAGGGCTTGACTGCTGTCGGGGAGGGCGTAGGTGGTGGTGAATTGGACGAGGGTCTGTTTGAGTAGGGTGGAGAGGCAGGTCTCCGGGGGGACAAGGAGACGGCCTAGGTCGAAGGATAGGTGGTCTGTTGCTGCTTCGATGCTGGCTGTTTACGTGGGGAGATGGGGTGTTAGTTTGGGCGTCACGGGCGTCAGGGCTGTGGTAGGAGGAAAAGGTTGGGTGGAGGAGTTGTGGTGGACTTGCCTTGCATTGGGCTTATGGGGGAGACTGTGGACGCCATTGTAGTGAAGAAGAAGAGGGTACCACGGAGATGTGGGAATGGTCTCAACAGCAGAGGAGAGGTGTAGGTTGGTATGAATGGATAGTAGAGTACCACAACACACAAGCACTCGGGGGTCAAGGCAGGATTATAAGCAAGCAGATATCACTCAGAACCGGATACACCGAAAGTCTCGCCGCCACCTGTTTTCCTGGTTTAATATTAGCTGTACCATCTTGGAAAATAGGCATTTACGTATAATCAGCCTGCAGCCGAAGTTGCACCGCGATCGAGGTCATGATGGCGCGGACGAGATCGCGAGGAACAAGCACACCGCATCGCGTACCAGTCAGCCAGTTGCCATTTACAGTCCTGGTTACTGTCTGTCAGGGGTACACCCTCATCACACCCTCACAGGAGAGGCCTCACTTGTGGCACGTCCTCGCCTCCCGTTTTGGCCAGCCCCCCTTGACGATTCCGTGAACTCCCGATTCTGAGGCTGGAAATGGTTCCCGAGTGGTTCGACTTGCATTTCGCTAAATTGCTTCTTTGGACCTTCTGGTGCATCGGCTGGTCCCGCCGTGTCACTGAGTGTTAGTCGCTGATCCGGAAACCGGCAGGGTATCGCCGCTGCCATGTTTGAATATGATGGCAACTCGCATGGGAATCAGACAACATTTGGACTTTGTGATGTTTGATCTGTTGAGAACCCTCGAAGCCAATCTCCCAGCCTCTGAGAGCTTTTTGCGCCTTTGGCCGTAGGGGTTCAAGACGGAGTTCATAAAAGCAATGCAGCCATGTGATACAACCGAATCTCAGCATGGTCAAACACAAGCTTGATGGACACACATCCAACTTGAAAATGCCATCCCCCCATCTAGCCATCCAAAGTCCAAACATAAAAACGTCCAAGAACGTTGGAAATCTAAAAGACGGTCAAAGTGGCCTGTGCATCCTCCAAGCTGACTCAGCTGAACTGCCCTGTCTCAAGCCTCCCCCGTGAGCTGTTTGCCGCCCGCTTCTGTCAAATGCAGCCTGGAGGCATCCGCTCTGTATCCACTCTATTCGTCTCCCACTATCCTTTTCGGTATTTGGGTATTTAGCGGGGGATCTGGCAGCCCTCGGGCTTTTCCACCTTCCACTAGACCAATCCAAACTAGAGGTACCTATCAATTTTCCCCATTGGTTTCCGCTCTTGATTCAGCTCTCGCAACTGCCCACCGCGCGGCCCAATGGCGGGGTCGCGGCCGCCAAGGTTCCAGCTTCCAGGTCGTCCTTTCAGCAGAGCAGCCACTGAAAGGTTCCTGGACGGCATGTGGACTGCTTCCGGGACCCTGTGACTGTCATGACATGGACAACGTCTTTGACCAAAACAACAAGCAAACCAGAGACCATTCCGTGTCTCTTGATCATCTCCCACGACATCCGAAGCCTGGCCGATTCCAAGGAGACAATGAAAGCTGCCCTGATTCCCCAACATCGATAACCTATAATCATCCCCCATCCGAGTTGCAAGAACCACGTCCATTGCGATAGCTTTGAGTAGCTCTCAAGGTTCGCCAACCAGCCATTCCGGTTACGACGACGATCAAAGCATCCCCGCGACGACCGACAAAGAGAAGGAAATACAACATCAGCACTACCTACAAAACACGGATATTCTTGATCCTGTACAGCAATCATGGGAAGCGCAACGATAGAGGCCGGGAGCCGGCCCATGAACGTCAAGGAGATATCCGAGAAAGCAAAACAGTACGACTGGAATCCCCGGATTGGCTTCAAGTTTTGGGCGCGCGCTGCCAACACCATCCATCATGAGGTTCGTTACAAGTCTGCCGTGGCGGCAATACCAAAAATGGTAGCTGACTATGATCTGGTGGCTACAGGGTCAAATCTACCTCCAAGAAGGAAGCATAGCTCAAGCTTACATGTTTCTTCTCCGCTACTGCACCCTCGTCCTCGATGATATGGCGAAGCACCCCGAAGCCAAACACCCCGAAAATCGAGTACTGATGAAGCAACTGAACGCACGCATAAATACCGTGGTTGAACAGCTTGAACAGCTCAAGCCCCAAATAGAGGAGGCCTATGAGAAGTGGCAGCAGCTCACGGCCAGCGTACAAGACAGCAGGGAGAAGCGACGATCTACATCTTCGCAATACGCCAGACACGCTGCCAACGATGCTGCCCTGTCATGGAACCATATTTCGCAGGCTAAGATCCTGGATGCTGGACAAAACCAAGAGTTGGCTGTCGACTTGGCTAGGGAGACGCTGCTTAAGCGACGGAGACGACGACGACAAGAGAACGCTGATGAGGATGAACGCATGTACAGGTCGTCAGCAGCTTACAATGAGGAGAGAGGGTATAATGCGGACAGGAGACAGCAATATCCCCCTCCACCACCAACGAACCATTGCTATTCGGAAGACGACGACCTTCGCCGGCAAATGGAGGCCACAAGACGACAATTGGACCGCTCAGGAGGCTATGGGGTTTCGGAAACTGACAATGGCACCAGTGACACTGACAGCTATCGATCCGTTAACTATCACTACCCAGCCATCAAACCAACATCTACTTATACCTACGACTACCCGAAGCCGGCACCGCGGCCGGAAAGCCCAAAATCACAGCCACCACTTCCGCCCAAGGTAATACCCTTTGAGCGACCAGTGCCCGTCACCAGACCTCCTCCTCCACCGCCACGCCCGCGGAAGGGGTCGGGGTCGTTAAGCAGAGTTTCAAGGAGGAATGGTATGCCTCCTAGTCAGACCATTCGACTGGTAACCGACGAGGACGATGTCGACGAAAAGCCCGCAAGACCGCCCAAAGTCAGCGAACCACCGCCGCCAGAGGAGAAGCCGAAAGAAGCGAACAAGGTCACCTTCCGCCCGGTCGCCTACCTCGAAAGCGGCGAACCGCTCCGATCCGTATTCCTCCCCAGCGGTCTTCGCCGCCGTTTCCTCGAACTTGCCCGCGAAAACACCATCAGGGAGCTGGAGATGTGCGGCATTCTCTGCGGCACGCTAATCAACAATGCCCTGTTCATCACCTGCCTGCTCATCCCGGAGCAAGAGTGCACCTCTGACACATGCGAGACCATCAACGAGGAAGCATACGTCACGTACTGCATTGAGAACGACTTGCTCGTCCTTGGTTGGATCCATACCCACCCAACGCAGACTTGCTTCATGAGCTCGAGAGATTTGCATACCCATGCTGGATACCAGACCATGATGAAGGAGAGCATTGCCATTGTTTGTGCGCCTAGATATGATCCTTCGTAAGATTTTCCGTCCTCTCACCCCTCTCCTTCCGAGCATCACCAGCTAACGCACCCCAAACCAAACCAGATACGGTATCTTCCGTCTCACCGACCCTCCCGGTCTCCCGCACATTATCAACTGCAACACCCCCGGCGTCTTCCACCAGCATGGCATTCCCTCAGACGAGATTTACTGCAGTGCTCGCCATGCACCCGGGCACGTGTTTGAGTCAAGCAGGGTTGACTTTGAGGTGGTGGATCTCAGGCCTGAGGAGTCCAAGGTGCCGCAGTTCAAGAGGTATTAGGGATCACCTTCGAGTCCCTCGGCAGCGGCGATGGAGATGGGGAGGAAGTTGAGGAAGAGTGTGAGTCATGGGTTTTTGATTGGGAAGTTTTAGCGCTCGCTTTTGGGTTGAGCATATTGAGCGAGTTTCCGTTGCTGAAGAGCTCCATGGGCAAAAGCATGTTTGAGGRCTGGAGTTAAGGACTAAGTAAGGTAAAAGGGTAGCTAGCATAGCGATGGCGTTTATGGTTGGCGCAACATATTGTCAGGTCCAAGGGGCCAAGAAGGAGCATAATCTCGAACTTCTGGGAAGGTTGAAAAGAGATGGGGATGGGATGGATGACGGCAGGTTTCTCAATCTGGCTCTGGTTCATATTCTATTCCACACGAACATAGACATCATCCCTACGGTTATAAGGGTACTTGACAGCCAATTCTGGTCTGAAATTGTGGTCCGAGTGACCTCTCGGCCTCTGTCGTCAGCCGTAGTGTATGATGGGTGATTATCGTCTAATGTCAACCTGTAAGCCAAGGCTGTATCGGAATCAACGGTGTGTCATGCTATTTCTGCGCTTCAGCGGTTCATGGTCGAGAACGTTCAAACCGGTCCCAAAAGTCTCGGTGTTCCTTGAAGACACCTTCGGTCTCTTTGTCCACTACTATCTGTCGCACCTGTCGAACAGAAAGTGCCACGAAGTCATCATCAACCAATCCACAACGCGAGTGACACCGTACAAGTACAACAGCCAAAAACCCACCAAATAAAAATGGCATGCAAGACGGCTCAAGCGACATGTTTCCTTTGCAACGCCAAAAAAAGAAACAAGGCCCACACAAGGGTAAAAGGTAAACCAGAAAAAAAGGCAAAAGATTTGGACGAGCTGGGAATCGAACCCAGGACCTTTCGCATGCTCGGAAACATGCTAAGCGAACGCTCTACCAACTGAGCCACACGCCCTGTGGAACCTTATTGGTTGTTGTTGAAAGATGTTGCCAATGGTGACATTATAAACGGATAGAGTATGAGGTAGGACGGGTGGGAGGGCTGTCGGAGCAACATTGGACAATGAAGGAATTGCCCAGTGGATTGTCCTGGTGTCTTATTTACAACGGTTATGTTGTCCATGAAGATTATTGGCCGAGATATCTATGGTGTCGTCGAAGATCGGTCGTCGTCACACGTGGAAGGACAAGTTCGTTCGAAGTTCGGGCGATGGTGACCCGGTCGTCGGTGCTCGGTGCCCCGATGCCCGGTGAGGGGAGAAAAGTTAAGTATTAGTGCATCACCACCCCGTGAGATCGATTCCCCGACAACCTTCTGGTGTTCTCCCCTCTTGGCAATGTTGACATTCTCTTTGCTTGTACTTCATTATTCACACCAGAGTATGCAATTCTTCGAGTTACCCATCCTGGGGGCATCTATGCTTCATATTTTCTCCTCGACCTCAGGTTGTCCTTCTTTCTTCGAGGTGATCTCGGGCAAACATTCTGCCTGCCGCCTGTCTCTGAGCTTTCAGCCCAGCTTGCTGCCAAATCATCACTGATTAGTAAGTACAGGCTCCACATTTCACCTCCACAGTAGGTGCTTCCGTCGGGTGTTCCGTCTCCCGACGTTGCGATCTCGTTTTTCCCCGCCGCAGAGCATCATGGCTAAGATACAACCGCTAATTCAGGGGTCGAAGTTTCGAGAATTGGTATTTGCTCGAGTATCCATTGGCTCCGGAGTTTCTGCACTGAGCTTTTGGTTGTCAATTTTTTTGGGGGTAGAACTGAAGTGAAGACGAAAGCAGACGACAGGAAACGGATCACAAAGTGTCGACAGTGTAACCCATCCCATTCTTCGTTGCCAAAATGCCAACTGGCAGTGGCGCGAGAGTTGTTATCCCGTTAATCCGGATGAAAAGAGAAACGCCGAACTGATTGCTTTTGGTGCGCTTTAATCCCAATGTCCGAGTTTGCTCGGACTCTCAACAATGTTGTACACAGCGACAGATGTGATAACAGCAGTTCATAGCCAGGGAGACGTAGTATTTTATTGAGATACTACCCGGCCCTCTCTTGAGCTCGTTTCACAAGGTCTCTTTCTTCCCCCGGCATCCCGTCCATTCGGTGGAGTCTCTTCGTTCCCAGGCGAGCCTGGTCACCGCGTCTGCCGCCTGGTTGGGATAGCCCGCCCACCTGCGCCCGCCGGCACTTGAGGAGAAGTTTTCTTGGCACTTTTAAAGAAACACTTTGTACGACCACGATTATAAATGGGTGGTTTAAAACCCCCTTTGCAATCCCGACCGCTGACTAATTCTTTAGATGACTGACGATCCCCAATGGAAGCCAATGGATAGTTACAGTCTGGAACACGGTCTATGTATTATCGTTTGGCAGTGGTGCTTTGTGAGGAGGAGAGAAGAAGTGATTGTGGAGAAGTAGTAAGAAAGCGGATGATTTGGCCAGTTTTGGTTTATGCTGGACGCCGCTTGACGCCTGAACATCGAGGGCGGTGTCGATCCGCTCGGTGGGGGGGGGGGGGGGGGGGAAATTCTCCTTCTTTTCGATCTATTTAAACTCATTACGCCATCCATAACTCGGATCGCAACATCAAATCGACTCTTTTACCAACAACACATATCCAGACAACCACAGTCTTACTAGACAACAAACATCAAAATGGCTCCCTTCGCCACCATCTACACTTACCCCAACAACATCCGCGTCCAGCGCGTACGTTTCCCCCCCCCCACCCTTTTTTCCCTCCCCCTCCCTTCCCTCTCCTTCACTTCCCTTCCTTCCCTCTCCTCCACCCATTTACCCCCTCAACCCCCCTCCACCACATCGTACACCCCAATACTAACTCCCCTCCAGGCCCAAGCCGTCGCCAAGCTCAACGGCCTCGAAGTAGTGGAAGACAGCGACTTCCAACTCGCCAACCCTTCCGACCCCAAATGGGCCGCCATCCTCGCCAAATTCCCCTATGGCAAAGTCCCCGCCCTCTCCACCACCGACGGCTCTCTCAACCTGACCGAAGGCCAGGCCATCGTGCGCTTCCTCGCCGACTCCGGCCCCAAGGCCGAGCAGCTTCTCGGTCGCACCGCCGTTGACCGTGCTTTGATCGAGCAGTGGGCGTGCTTCGCTGAGCAGGAGCTCTTGACTAATTTGTATCCGTGTATGTTGATGGTGCACAGGCCGGATTTGGTCAAGTATACGGCGGAGGGGTATGATGCTTCTGCGAGCAAGTTTGAGAGGGCTGTTAAGCACGTGGAGACTACTCTGACGAAGGGTAATGGCAAGTTTTTGGTTGGTGAGGAGGTGACGGTTGCGGATGTGATGGTTGCTGGAGCGTTGATTTTGGCGAGCAAGTTGTTGTTGGATGCGGAGATGAAGAAGAGTGCGCCTAGTGTTGAGGGATACCTGAGGGGTTTGTTGGATATTCCTGAGCTGAAGGAGGCGTTTGGTGAGCTGGTTACTGTCCAGGAGCGCGTTCGTGGTAAGGCTGAGTAAAGGGTTGATGACGTCGACGACGTTGATGGCGAGGGCATGATACCATGATTGGAACACCAAAAAAGTTAATGATAATGGGGATTATCGAGTGCTACTACATTTCCACAGCGGAACTCACGATTGTGTCGAAGATGCATGCATGTTATGGGGAGGGCAACGACTTGATTGAAACTATGTGTGATAAATGAAAGCCCGTCCAGAAGTGTAACCTTCATGAGACTTCGATCTCCTACCACCTGTCAGATACCAATGAACAAGCGCAAGATATACTGACTATTTGTTCAAACCAATCTCAGATTACTTTGATGTCCCCAATCACCAGTCATTATACCCAGCCAGCATACGCATCCAGTCCAGAAAACCCATTCCCAAATGTCAACATATGCCATACGAAACACATGTTTGCCGAACCCAAGCATGCTATGTGCCCCATACTATCCGTCCATGCAAAGAAAAGTGAGAGAGTGTCCTCCATGCAAGATCCCGCCGCCCCAGAAATCAACTTCGACGCCAGTGAAATCAAGCTGTGGTGCTGCCAGCAGACGCCCAGTGTACCGTGGTGAACCGTTGGTGATGTGCTGCCTGCAGCTTTCGCTCAGCGAGGACTTAGCTCGAACTCAGCTTAGGTGTGGTAAAGACCGTAGATGGCGGGGCTCCAGTGGCCAGGAAAATCGCTAGGGCAATTGGCGTAGCCCTCGGCGCCGACAACGAGGCGGCCATCGAGCGTGGTCCAGCGGAAGTTGTCAATCGAGTAGTGGATGAAGTCTTGAATGTCCTTGTTGCACATCTCGATCAAGTCACCAGCCGGCTGTTTGTCGAGCTTGCTGGCAATGTTGACAGCGCAGGTGCCGTGGCTGAGGATCTCCCTGGGAATGGTGTCGTGCCAGGACCAGCAGATGGGAGTGTGGTCAAAGTCGGGGATGATTACGTCCGCGATGTAGCGGCAGTCCTCGACGAGCGGGGAGGCGGCAGTAGTCTTGGTCACGTATCGATCCCCGGTGCAGTCGTGGAACAGCATATGGGGCAAGCCATCGCTCTTGAAAATGTTGGTGTCGTTGTGGTCAGGGTCATGCTTGAACGCGCCGAGGGCGGGAGCAGCGTTGACCAGAGCAGCAAAGCTCGGGATGAGGGCGATGAGTGTCTTGACGAGCATCTGGACGAGGTGAGGAATCAGAAGAGTGAGGTAAGTCTTGTGATATGGCTTGCTTGTTGTTTTCTCGATGGTCAAGATGAGAGCCTGGTGATCCAAGTTTTGAGCTTGAGAAGATCCGTGAAGGAGTGGTGATGGATGAAGGAGGAAAAAGAGAAAAAGAGTTTGTGGGAGGAAAGACCACTCCTTTATACCTGCCCAATGGGTTGTTTGCCCTCGACTCGAGGATCATCCAGCGGTAGTACGTTCCTTCCAAGTCTGGATTTCGAAAACTTCGGACGAACGATAACGAGCCTTTTTTTTTTTTTTCGGGCAAATGACCGCCCCTCATCCGATTTGGCGGGGACTTTTGTGTTTCATCTTACTGCACCTTTTATCTTTCCGTCCAGCAAGGTTCTCGCCGCTTCCATTCTCTTTTTCTCGATCTGGTACCGCATCGGGAGTGACATGATAGGGCCTGGCTGCCCTGTTCTTGGAGAGTTGGAGGTGATAGCCTCTGTTCTCGAACGTGACTTGAGCGAGAATGTGGTTAGACCAAGGATCGAACCACCCGTACCATGTTTTAGTGTCATCTCCGTCGTGGGACGACATACCCACAATGGGATGGGTCTGTGGTCATCCGGAGAATCCCAACGATAGCAATAGGACTTTTGCGAGTTTGCGGGCATGTAGTGTCCATCACCCTGCTTTCACTTGGCGATCACACCTGGGAATGCTGTACATCTTGGGTCGAGAGAAATGCAGACGGCGCTGCCACTTCAATGGAACGGAAGTTGTGCTCAGATTATTGCCCCGTGTACTATCCGACAAGCTCATTATCGCCATTATTAACTAGTATCTCCCCACCAAGTATCGCGGTCTGAGCCTAAAGGCTAACTTAAATACAGAAACACAAAGACGCGGATGATAGTTAGCCGCAAGGTAGCACATAAATCGAGTGGTGAGATAATTCTCCGAACAATATCCCACCCCATGACTCACACTACCTCATTCCGTGATACAAATGCGGAGAGATTCTCATGAACAGAGGCGTACGGATGTTACCAGCAACCCGGTAAGAGACCGCACGTAAGGAGCGCGGAAGATGTGAGCTGAGATCCGTCAGATTGGCCTCATTTCTCCCTAAGACATTGCGGTGTCCTGTGTCCCTGTCGGCCGAAGCTGCCTCAGAAATCATCATCAGAGTGGTAGATGCCCCATATAACTCCATCCTGCCAGCTCATCAGGCTGTCGCACCAGAACTCGCCCTCTGCTCCAACGTGGTAGTTTCCGTCCGCATCTTGCAATGCGAACTGGGCGACGGCCTCGTCAATTTGGTCAATGATGTCGTCATTGCCGACTTTGAAGATGTCGAGGCCGTCGAAGCCCCAGACTCCGAAGACACAGGTGCCATACGTTGCAAGATTGCGGTGGTGGCTCGACATAGTCCTCCACTCACCGTCTTTCGCAATGTTACGTTGTAGATGATGGCAGTCCTCAACGAGTGCTGAGTCAGGGGTTGTGGTATTTTTCATCCAGATGCTTCCTTGGCACTTGACGACTTGGGAATTCTGTTGCGGTGAAGTGGAGGAGGCAGTAGAGTTACCAGGCTGAGAGGCCGGGGCCGAGACTGCTGCCGGGACGGAAAGAACACTGGAAACAATGGCCAGGATAACCCCAGCAAATATGACGATATGCATCTCAAAAGTCTAGATCCCGTCTGTATGAAACAGTTAGTGTCCAGCCGCCAGAACAGACGTCATACCGGTCGACGCTGACTACTCCCGAGAATGGAAGTCACCTACCTGCCTCTGAATGGTCGAGGTTTATGTCAAAGAGTGTATATGCAGGGTGCGGTACCCGTATTTGAGACAAAGGAAAGTCCAAAATGAGAGACAATGAGGGGGCTTGCAGGTTGCAGATGAGGCTGATGTTGTACAACATGGCGAAGAGAGCAGAAGGAAAAGTCCGACGCAGACAGACGAGCGGCCGCCTGTTTTATCTCCGTGAAGTCAACACTAGTGGATGGCCTCCCAGTAGAAGTGAATGATCTTTATTTCCACCTTGTTGTTCTCTTGACCTTCCCCGGCAGATTCTACTTGGAATTGCCTTCATCCTTGGCGGTTAGGTGCAGGTATTTGTTGTAGAGCAGGAATGTCAGGAGAAAATTCGTCATGTAGAAGGCGTGATGATTGCCAGTAGACTGTAGTAGGTGGGCTGAGGACCTTGATAACTCCCCGAAGCAAATATGAATGCTGCTGACTGGAAACGGAAAGGACAGTTGACTGACACAGACACTTTGAGATTGAGCTTTTTCCCTTGCGACCACGGAAGGAGGCAGATGGTGGTACGGGAAGGCAACCCGTAGAACTGGAAGGAACGTGGAGAGGTGACATACGGATGCTGTTGTCGACTTCTCGAAACTGGGAAGGCGCAGTCTTTCCTCATCTGCGAGCTCCCTTCAGTTGTAAGTGATGCCTTGCTTGGTACCTCGCAGACTGGGAATGCGGCTGGGAAAGTGCGTCGGGAGCGACAACTGGTGGGGTTCGTTTGGCAAAACTGAGGAGGAAAGAAGGTAATTCTTGGAGGAAGGCGTACCTTTCAGAGAACCCGGAGACCTCACTTTCGGGCGTGCTAATTTCTCGACGTCTCCGAAAGTCCAGCTTCATCATTTCACTTCAAGTTGTCTCCGGCCATACTTCCTATTCAGTTGCCCACTGGGACTTCCTGCCAGGTCATGCAGTCCAGCTAGCACGCATCCGACCGATGTGGCAATGCCCGTTGGGCAGTCTGCACTTTGCACTGGCTGTGGGATCCCAATTACCGACATTGTTACCTTCCACTTCCACTTCGCCGATCCGTGACCTGACCACCGGGACGGCACTTACACGAAGCGGACACAATCATGGAATTAGAAGAGTAAACAAGTACGACATGCGTCTTTTCATGTTGTGTCGACGCTGCCATTGCAAGCTTACTCGCACCGCAGCGATGCTGATGGAACCCATTGGCCGCAGAGAAGCTGTTGATCCAATTGTCCCACCCACTTCCAACTCAGCTTCGCCTTCACCGTACCACGCCGGATACGATCGTTTCTCAGCCAAGAACGCAAGCTGGTCTCAGTCCCAACAAGCCTAGACCCAAAGGTCAACATCCCATATGATGAATTGAAGCAAACTGGCTGGTCGTGACGAGAATTCAGGTCTATGAACGAGTAGCTCGTCACTATTCTTGACATGAGCTATTTGCCTGGCGTGGTACCAAGGAAGAATGCTTCTTTGCCATGTGCTAACAAACACCAACGGACAACGGCTTTGTTTACTTTGTTCCAGGAGGCAGATGCCATCCCCCTGAATCCAACAACTGCTGTTGTGACAGGTTGTCTTGGCGTAGCACCGCAGCTGCCACCACATACAACCCCAAAGTAAGAACAACCCCTGCATATTATTACGGTTATCGATATTGACCAAGCCGCCTTTGCCCTTTGCAGTCCTAGTCCTGGCTCCTAGTGGGTAAGTGAGGGGTTTAGTCCTTGGCCAAGCGACCTCGGACGTTCAGCTTCTTCCAGCCTCCCACAAGTCGTACGAGCCAGGTAAGCTGACGCCGTCCACTCCCCGAAAGTATCACCAGGTTCCAAACTCGGACCACAGAACCATGGCACAGGAAAAGAAACTCATCGTTGTTGTCGGCGCCACAGGCAATCAAGGCGGCTCTGTCGCTCGCCGCTTCCTTCAAGACCCACGATATGCGGTCCGCGGCCTAACCCGCAACCCTTCGTCTGCAGCTTCCCAGGCTCTTGCCGCTCTGGGCGGGGAGATGGTGGCCGCTGATCTCCAGGACCCAAAGACTCTCGATGCCGCATTTGCAGGAGCGAACATCATCTTCAGCGTCACCCAGTACTGGGAACCCTTCTTCCGCCCCGACTGTCGCGCCACGGCCCAGGAGCTCGGCATCACTTGCCGTCAATACGCCTATGATGTTGAGTATCGCCAGGGAAAGAACATTGCTGATGCAGCGGCCAAGGTAGTGGACACATTGGAGGAAAATGGCTTCCTGGTATCGACTCTGAGCCATGCCGGGAAGTGCAGTGGCGGGAAGTTCACGGACTTGTATCACTTTGACTCCAAGGCCGATATCTTCCCTGACTATGTGCGGGAGAACTACCCGGCGCTGGCGGCAAAGATGTCCTGCGTGCAGACGGGCTTCTTCATGACCAGCCACACCATCCTCCCGAATTCGTATTTCCAAAAGGTATGTTGCCCCTTGCTTTTCGGTTTTGCTTCTTTGAGAACTCACCAGGTACGTAACAGCAAGTCGATGGCTCCTTCCACATGCGCTTCCCATGCTCGCCCAACACACTGATCCCCCATCTGGATGTCAATGGAGACACTGGAAACTTCGTGTATGCCGTTCACCAGATGTCTCCGGGCAAAGACTACATCGCCATGGGCTCCCACGCGACCTGGCCTGAGTACCTGCAGGCATGGGCAAAGGCGGCTGGGGTCCCCGCGGAAAAGGCAGTGTATGAACAAGTGTCAGTCGATGACATGATAGCAGACACCGCGGATAGAGACACGGGTATTGAGGTGGCGATTATGTTTGCCTACTCTGATGATCCTGGGTATGGAGGTGGAATGGATTTGGTGACGGCGAAGGATATGAGGAAGGTGAGTGATCGTGAACGAGAAGCCTTGCTGGAGTTCGTACTGACTGTTATGAACAGGCGGGGATTGAGTGTCCCATGACGAGCTTAGAGGAATGGATGAAGAAGCAGGATTGGTCGGCTGTTTTGGGCCAGTGATAGGAGACGTTTCAGGCAAAGGGAAGCCACAAGGTGAGATGAAGTACGATGTGAACCGATACTGATAAATGTCACATGGTTGGATTGACCAATAGGCAGAGGGCCGGCGTCCCGAGAATACGAGACGACGGGACCCTGATCAACCGTCCCGTTGTCCTAAGATTTTGGGACATTGGGTTTCAGGATACCAGTGACGTCGGAACGCAGGAGGAATACTCGTCGGGGCTGAATCGCCTTCATTCCCTTGCTGGCATGGTGCCCATTGGGTCTGAGGCGCTTCTAGCCCAGAAGATTACCGAAGGTGAAGATATCCAAGGACAGGGAACGACAGACGTTGAAATCTGGCTTGCTCCTTCAACACTGAGTCGCGCTGAATGTTCCTTCCGGGCAGATGATTCGGCCACTACCCATACGCCGAACGCAGGGACTGAAGCACCGACCGCTTTGAGATGGCGCGCTGTATCGTCATCGTTAGACACTCACAATGACATTAAGACTGACGTACTTGGTGATACTGCCCAGGCTCTTTCCCGCCCGTCGTTGTCTGGTCAGAGTCAAGAGCAGATGTCAACAACCGCGCAAACAGTCGCGATCAACAAGAAGAAGGTTCGGACGACCGCCAGCTGGCCACTGTGGATCGCCACTTGCACTTCTGGAAAAGCCTCCACCTTTTCTGGAATCCACACAGTCCAGATCCATCTGCATTCGCCTCTTGCTTGTGCAGGGAACCTGGCAGAATGCGACAGATGCGCTTCTACTTGTAGACGCTCGTCAAAGATCATGGGTATCGTGCCTCGAGCGTGCTTGCAGACTATCATATGTCGACATTGATCCAAGATGTGAGTGGTAGAAAGAGCTTCCAGAGTGGTTCTGTAGAGATTTTGGCATATCAAAGTTTGACGTTTGCACGTTGTTCTTGTCGTCGAAATGGGTCATTCCGACGGACACAGTGCAAACACCTTACCTTTGATGCGTCTAACCGCAATGGCTCTTAGTCGCCCCTAACCCTCTGCTGTTTGGCTGGTCCGATAAGGATTTTGCTCGCACGGATCATGGTTCCAGCAGAGCGACCGACTGTCGCTACGGCTTTCGAAATCGAACTGATCCAGAACAACTCAACTTCGATACTTCGCCGTCCCTCCGTCTCTATCGATCCACAACTTCTTAAAACCAGAACCTGGACTGGAATTTTTGCTCTCTTCCTTTGGGAAAAATTCCTTTTGTTTTTCCTCTCATCCTTTTGGCCCTAAGACATTCCTTCCTAAGGTGCCTTTATCCTGTGGGAGCTCGCGTCCGCCTGTACTTTGCAGCCCCAGTATCGCGCAACAGGGACACCGGACTACTCTGCTCGACACACCATTCTGACCTTCCCTTCCCTGCCAATGCGAACACGGTCCGCACATCCAACATCTGCGGCATTGCATGACTACATGTCCTGAGGCCAGTAAGCCAATGCCACAGCCATTGCCAGTACGCCCGCCATCAGCTCCGTCAGCTCCATCAGCCATGGCGGCCTCGCTCTTTTCCCGACATATGTGCCTTTTCGGCTTCGACCACGATACCCAAGCGAGATTGGTATTCGATAACATATGGGCAGCGTCTTTCTTGACAAGGGCATATACAGATGAGACGCATGAGTACGTCAGATGGTTCGACGCCGACCAACATGCAAAGCAAGAGCTCAAGTATGGTAACAATGTCTTCGTCCTCTTCAAAGCGCTTCTTTATTGCGGCAAATACTGGGGCCAGGAGAGCTTTTGGGGCGCCATTGCTCGCGGTTTCAGCGCCAAGCCTGTGTATGTTGAGGAGTTGACCTACATGCTCATGGAAGCCCGCAAAATCCAGATCCAGCGCAGAAATCATCACAACTCCGAAGCTACGCGCGCGGTCGATGAATGGATGGCTTTTCTTGACGCCCACGGTCCCGATCTGGAGGAGGCCCTCCGTAACCGCGCGGTCCGCGCTGTTACCGACCCCAGAGTCTACGCTGACGCGGATTCCTTTTTTAAGAGCATGAAAGGAAAAAACGTTAATAGCAACGGCATCCCCTTGAGCGTCATTGGAAAACCACCATGCACAAGGATACTTGCGGCCACCAGAACTCCCTATCGCCCTGTCCCCTCTATCCATTACGGGCATTCAAGTAGCGATCTCCCACCTCGACCACCATCACCGCAAGTTAAGAACGAGCCTCGACCTGTCGGGACGGGATACGAATATCTGCTGGAACCCAAGCGGCACGCCGTGCGGGAACCTTTGCGCAAGCGCTCAGGGTCGCCGTTTTCTCGTGACTCAAACGACAATCCTCCATACAAACGGCACCATGGCAGCTCCGAATGGGACTCCGAACGGCAATCACCTCCACGCTGGCATCCAGAGTCAAGGCTTGGCTCGCGACAGCGTGGAGAGCTATCGGATTACGATGAGTTTGATGAACGACCGCCGCCGCTGGGGCCACGATCCGGTGATTTCTGGCCACCGCGGGGACCATATGCACCCCAGTCTCAAGTGGAGTTAGAGCGGCGGCGAAGTCTGGACCAACAGCTGCAAAGGGAAGAGATGATGCGAAGGCTAGAACAGGAGAATCTTGAACTGCAGAAAAAGCTCCAAGAACATGAAACACAGCGGTGGTTGGAATTGGAGCAAGAGCGGCTAAACAAGGAGCGTGATGAAATGCAGCAGAATCGATCCCAACAACCTAAACAGAAGAAGGGCGAGAAACAGAACCAGCCCGACGCCCAGAAGAAGCTTGAGAACCAGAAGCTTGAAGAGCAGAAAAGACTTGACGAGAAGAAAAGGCTGGAGGAGGAAGATAGGAAGAGGGTTGAAGCGCAGAAAAAACTTCAACTCGAAAAGCAGGAGAAGCTTGAAAAGGAACGCAAGCTTCAAGAACATAAGAAGCTTGAAGAGCAGAAGAAGCTGGAAGAGCAGCGCAAGCTGGAAGAGCAGCGTAAGGCCGAAGAGGAAAAACGCAAAGCCGACGAGCAACGCAAAGCCGACGAACAACGCAAAGCCGACGAACAACGCAAAGCCGACGAACAACGCAAAGCCGACGAGCAACGCAAAGCCGACGAACAACGCAAGGCCGACGAACAACGCAAGGCCGACGAGCAACGCAAGGCCGACGAGCAACGCAAGGCCGACGAGCAACGCAAGGCCGACGAGCAACGCAAGGCCAAAGAGGAGCAACAACGCAAACTCCAGGAACAGAAGCGACTTGAGGAACAGAAGCGTCTCGAGGACCAGGAAAGACTTGATAAACTGGAGGAGCAAAAACGGCAGCTGGAACAACAACATCAACAACGTGTCCAACAGATACAACGCAGAACAGAAAAGGGACTCCAGGGCGACTTTGGGCCTCCGATCGCCCGCCCTCCACCAACCGCACCAACCGGTCCCAGCCGCAGGCAACCTCCTCCTTGCGGAAAGGACGACCAATATCATCATTCCAGAAATACCAGTACCACGAGCTCAGCCACTGACAGTGGCACTCTGTCCAAAATGAGCGCCAAGCTTCCTCCTCCTTCAGGCACCGGCTGCGCAGCGCCGTCGGTCTCAGCTATGTCTGACCACCATGGATCGCGCCCCTCGCCCAAGCCCTCTGTGAGCCCTCCTCCCCCTTCCGTTGTCTCATTTGACGAAGCAACAGTAGCCTGGAAGGAGAAGTATAATTCCCTTGAGAAAAAGCTGGCGGACACTGAAGGGCAGCTTAAGGCAGCTGCCGTAATCCGCCCTCTTGAAAGAAGCATCAGCAAGTGCCAGTCGGACATCAGCTCTCTCCACGAAGACATCAATAACCTCTTTAATTCATTCCAGACCATGATGGACAAGATTACATACGTACAAGAGGATCTTGTGAGCATCCGAGAGAATGTTCAAGGCAAACAGCAGCAGCACAGTGGCATTGAAGGGTTCTCGCTTTCCCTAGATGATGTCAAGGAGAACATCGCCTTAGTTCTAAGCGAAATCTCCGATCTCCGGTTGCAACACCAGCAGCTGGAAAAGAGGGTTGTTGCAACACCCTTTAGAGCTGCTCCGTCTAGAGACTCGGAAGCTCTAATATCCGCCCTTGCTGCCATGTCGCAAAAGGTTGACACCTTGAAGAATGAGGTGTCCGATCTGAGAAAAGAAGGCCAAGCGCAACGGGACCCTCCGCCTTCACATACCGCGAAATCCGACGATATCAAGGATATCATGGGTTTCGTGAAGTTAATCTACGACAACGTCGACTTGCTGAGGAATGAAGTGACGGACCTGAAGAAGGAGCGGGCTCAGATGGATGACGCATCCGATCCATCAGCAAACATCACCGTTCCCGTCGACGCCGAGCTCATTAAAGCCTTGTTTTCAGAGCAGAAGGCTCTGATTCAGAGTCAGAGTCAAAAACTGGACAAGATGGCGAGAGAAATTTTGAGTCTACAAGCTCAGGTGCATGCTTCTAATGGGACTCAGCCTCAGCCGAAGACCTTGAAGCAAGCCATGGCGGCTGCAGAGAAAGACTTGCAATACCATCTCATTACGATGCAGAATTACCGAAATAAGATGGCCGAGCGAGGGAACCCCCCACCGACTGTCGTAGCGAACATGGCCGACATGTGTCAGACGTTGGAAGAGTGCATCCAGTATTCCAAGACCGGACAGAAGTAACGACACCAACATCACTTACCGAACTGGAAATTGCGACTCCACGAGATCCTGTTGTCATCCTTTACTGGAGGACTGAACTATCAATACATATTCACACTGAATTCTCGCCGCCGGCAACTGCCTCGAGCATTGATACGCATACGAGCACTCCCATTACGTCTGTGGGACCATCCGGACGGCTTCTTTTTACGACCAGCACGAAATATGGTGTGCACGACAACTGAACAACTTTTAATGTGCAGCTCCAGGTCTCTGTGCTATCCATGGTTACTCCCTAATACTATGCACGGAGACACTGGTCTGTAGTTTGCCGACCATGTTAGGAACATGTTAAGAAGCTACCATGAAGATACTCTGCTGAACCTCGTTATCTTGGAGGGCCGCAAATCGCATCATACAGCCATAAGTAGACCGGACAAGCGGTATATCCCACCTAGTTACCAATAGACGATTTCATTGCTAATTCGTTTGCGCCATATGGGCTATGCGGAGTGTTGACGTTCGATCAAGTCAGCCGGGCCGCCTATGAGACTAGTAAATGTTCTATGAAAGTCACTAACGAATTGGTGCACGCACACTTCTGAGTGAACTTAAATGCTCTAGTGCCATGATATACGGTGATAGTTATGAAGACAATTGCTGACTAGGGCTAACAAAAGGAACAAAACAACAGTTTGCTCGCCTGATGGCGCACCAGACGCCAGATGGACAGAGAAATCAGCACGATGGATACTGAAATTGAAGTGCGCATTCAAGCAATCT
This sequence comes from Neurospora sp. FGSC 6877, assembly GCA_009805295.1. Classification (NCBI taxonomy): domain Eukaryota; kingdom Fungi; phylum Ascomycota; class Sordariomycetes; order Sordariales; family Sordariaceae; genus Neurospora; species Neurospora sp. FGSC 6877. The sequence continues at coordinate 19,499 of RAON01000137.1, read as the reverse complement.
GAAGCCGTCGCAACGAATTATCGTACTATGAAGCCAACGTGGAGTTGCAGAGCAAGCAGAGTTTCAGGTAAGTCAGATATTCCTGTCTCATACCAGCAAGCCTCCATCTGAGGGCTGAGGCCTATGTCACACGGACACTCGCCGGCGACATTCATCAACACTTCAAGATTAGGATTATTAAGGCTCTGCGGCCTCAAGGCTTAGCATCAGCCTCACCGATGCCTTGTGGCCTCACGCCTAACCTAACTCCCTGTCATCGGCATCACACAGCCGGACCCCCTGTTAACACCCCAGGCTATCGAGCCAACCATCGAACTGCCGACGACGCTAAGCATCATCACGAAGCAACCACAGCCAACCAAGCAGAAGCAGGGCGACTGAGCGAAGGCCGGCGCCGGAAGAAAGAAAGGTTGAAGACATTCAGAAGGATCCTCTTGTATGCAAATGAATTAGATAGACTCGCACCGATGCCTTGCAACCTCAGGCAATGAAGGCCCAGTACGTACCGACCTTCTTTGGTATAAGAAGGCCTTGGAGCCCAGCCTTCTCATGGAGGTTGGGAGGATTAACAAGGCCTTCGAGACCAAAGAAGTTTATCAGCTGAAATTGAACATCTTTGTTCCAAGCCCAGAAACTCTGCCCTTGTCACAGCCTATCTGTTGAGATGGCAACCGGCACCTACACCCGGACATTCACTGCAAAACTCAAGTGAAACGGTGAACTTCATATTCACCCAAGAGCGACTTATACCTTTTGTGCCTTTCCTCGAACGCCGATTGCTCAGGGGAAAGTCAACAAGGAGACGAACGGGGATGGCTACAATGACGTCATAAGGGCCGGCTGGGGTCTGGGCCAATCGCAGTGTTTGAACGGAGCCCCAACTCTTTTCTCGCTTGAAGTCTAGTCATTCTCACCAGTTGCCATTTCTGTTGGGAACATTCTCCTTTCGGTATATCGTTTTGTGATCTTCAGTGGAATGACATTCTTTGCTTTGGGATTTGCGGCGTGCATTTTGTCAACGGTTCGTTTCATTCTTTGCCTCTGCACCTGTATCACGAACTTTCAGGGTCCTGGCCGGATCGACGTCTCCCCACCAAAAAAAAAGTTGTCGCAACTAGCAAGATGTTGTCTCGTGCATGAACGCGCCCGAGTGACAATATACCTATACCTACAGCGTCAGAAAAGTTCACAGGGCAAAAGCATCAAGGTTCAATCAATACCAACCGCTACGATGATAGACGACACCTTTCCGCGCCTCATCTTCATCCGCGTCTGCATCGTCCTCCTCCAATATGCCCCCCTCATCGAAACCTTCCTCCTCCTTACCGCGGTTACTCTCCGCTACCCTCCCTCTCCTTTGATCCCCTACGCAGAGCATATCGCCTCCTTCATCCCTCCTTCGCTCCTCACCCTCCTCGCCTCCCCCACCACGATCATCCTCCTCGCAGCCCTTTTTACAACAGAGCTCATCTATATCACGACACTCTACCTCCCGCACAAGTCCAGCCTCGTACACGCAGCTGTACACCCCTCGTCACCCGGGATAAAGGAGCGGGAAGAGCTGTTTGACAGGGCCTTAGACAGCACGACCGACTGGGATGAGTACCTGAAGCTCTGGTTCCTAGGAGCGGATGTGGAGGAAGTGAAGAGGGAGAATGTTCGGGAGTTCTTGCTCTGGGCTTTTTTTGACAGGGACGGGGAGACAAAATCCAACAACGAAGACATCAAGGAAGAACTGGAATCTTATTTGGTGAAGATCGAATCGCTCCTCGGCCGGAAACTCCCACCGGGCCGCGGTACTGCTACTTCTTTGCGGCTGACCTTCGATGCGATCGACACCCGGTACCGAAGTGTGGTCTGGTATGGGGTTATTGCGCTGCTGGATCTGGTTACGCATTTCATGTTGGCGTGGCACGGGTATACGCATTACCGACCGTCGAAGTCTCGGTCTGCTCAGTTTCAGTCATTCACAGCAGAAGAAGCAGCATCAGCGACATCAACGCTGGCATCAACACCAACCAAGGCAACAACCACCCTCTTCCCACCACGCCTCCAACACTCCATCCCCTTGATCCCATCCAGTCTCCGACACCACATTTCCCCTACCAAGCACCTCAGCTACTACCTCCGTCCGCACCGATCACGCACCCAAGCGCCCGTGGTGTTCATTCACGGCATCGGCATCGGTCTTTGGAGTTACACCACTCTTCTCAGCTCGCTCAAAACCTCGCACGGCTTAAGGGAGGAAGATGACGGGCAAATAGGCATCCTAGCCATCGAGCTCCTCCCCATTTCCTCTCGACTTACGGGCTCCGGACCGGAGCTGCCGGCGGTGATTACCCACGGGGAGTTTTTGAGGGAGTTTGAGGCCATTCTTGCGTACCATAACAACCATGATGGAGGAGACGGCGGGTTCCCGCTGGATAAAGGCTTCACGCTCGTGACGCACTCGTACGGAAGCACGCTAGTGGCGCCCATACTGAGATCGACTACGCCTTTCATCGCCACCACTACTCCATCTTCACCACCCTCTGCTAGGACGGAGAAAGCCAGCGCAAAAGGGAAGAATCTAGCGTCCCTAACGAATACCCTCATCCTCACCGACCCCGTCTCCATTTGTCTTCATCTCCCGTCGGTAGCATATAACTTCACCCGCCGCGCTCCCAAAACTGCGAACGAGTGGCAACTGTGGTACTTTGCTAGTACAGATTTGGGGATAGCGAGGGCGTTGGGAAGAGGATTTTTCTGGAGGCAGAATATTCTGTGGAGGGAGGACTTGAAGGATTTTTTTGAAGGGGACGAGAAGAAAAGGGTGGTGGTCTGCCTGGCGGGAAGGGATCTGATTGTTGATACCAAGAGTGTGAGGGGGTATTTGGGATGGGCCGGGGATCAGGGTGGGTTGGATGAGGGTGTTGAGTGGAAGGGGAAGGGGAAGGGACAGATGATGCGCAAGAGAATGGCGAATGGGGTGGAGATAGTTTGGTATCCGGGGTTGGATCATGCGCAGATGTTTGAGAGTGAGGAGACGTTGAGGCCGGTGTTGGATATTATTTGGGGGTGGGACGATGGGGTGGGTAGGTTGAAGTAGTGTTTTGATGGCCTTGGTTACCAAAGGGGACAAAAACAAAGGGTATATTAACTCTCATCCCACCGCACCGCACTCCTCGCTAGATATCCTCCCAAACCACAGAAACCCCCTCCCAACAAATGCATCAACTCAGGCCCTCGAAGACGGATACTCAGCCTTCCCCCTTCCCCACCCCTTAAGATGCACCTCAACCGGATGACTCCCGCTGCGAATAATCACCCAATGCGCGTCTTGCTCCGCCGACTCGTTCAAAGCCTGGTGTTCAGTCCAAGCCGGGACGGCAGCAAAGTCACCCTGGCCAAGCTCATGCCGTTCCGGTTCGCTGCCTTCCATTTCGTCTTTGGGCGCTGTCAAGAGGACGCCGCTGCCGGAGGCGAGGTAGAGGATGGCGTCTTGTTCGCCGTAGTGGCGGACGGTTGAGTAGGAGTTGGGGGAGAGGATGAGGACTTTTTTCTCTTGCTATAGTTATCAAGTGACCAAGTGCAGCAAGCCAGCAACATGAGTGAGTTTGATGGGGGAAAAAAAAAAAGAAAGAAAGAAAGAAAAAGAGGAAAAAAAAAAGGAAAAGAAAAAAAAAAAGAAAAAAAATTACCTGTTGAGCATATTTTGTCCAACTTATTAACCACGGCATCCCGGCTGTAAACGCGCACTCGATGACTTCCTCCGTCGGCGGTCCCGATGACCGGGGGTATTGGTGGGATTATATCGGTCTTCTTGGTGACGGAAACGGAAGAGGGTAGGATCATGGGCAGGATGTCGTCGATGATGGGGAGGAGGGAGGCCATGATGGCTATGAAACCCATGCGAATGTGAAATATGGTGAAGAGATGCGGATTCGGAAAGTGGAGGTCGGGAGGTTGGGGATGAGGTCTGGATCTTCTTTATTTGGGATGGATGCATCGTGATTGCACCGTGATATGCGCCGTGATGGAGTGAACCCTTCCATTTGGTGTGATGATGGCATCTTGCATTGCTATTGTTAGAACAGTACCTCTGTAGGCAGCTGTGCTTTGAGGGACTAGTGTAGCGCACTAACAGAAAACATCCTGCTGACATCCCTGCTAGCCATGCGTCTGTGTCCCATTGATCATCAACACGGAGCGGGCAGAGGTGGGGTAGCGGAGCGCCTAAGCACTAACAAACAGACGCTAAAATCGCACGTCGTCACCATTTCAAAAGACAAAAAGAAAGATCAAATTCATTCCTTTCCATTCCTACATCTCTTGAGCTCGTCTTGTCTGCTTCTCATCCGGCCTTTGATCTACCTACCTGTCAAACCATGGAGGACAATCTCCCAAACCAGTCGTGGCCTGCGCCGTGGCACCACATCCTGCCGTCGCCTTCGCAGCAGACGGACAATGCTGCCGCTGCCAACGATGATCCCCACCACCAGCAGACGCCTCGGATAAACGCAGAACAGGTGGACATGGAAGCTTACACAGCCGAAAGCAAGTCCTTCTACTCGGCTACAGATGCCAATTCCGACCGCGTGGCAGAATACATGGCGTCGCAACAACGTTGGAGTCCCTTCTCTCCCCTCCTCTCTATACTTGGTAGGATCGATACTGACGAGAGGGACATGCCAGATGAAGTTAATAACTTCCCCGAACAAACAAGTCCCCTCGTCCATCTCCCTCCCGAACTCCTCGAAGGCATCTTTGACTACCTCTCCGCCATCGACCTGGTCGCTGTCTCGGCCACCTGCCGTCATCTACGCACCATCGCCACGTCCGAGTTCCGCTGGCAAGGCCTCATCCAAGAAAACGTGCCCGGCTACCGAGTAACCTCCTGCTACCCCTACACCTCGTTCCGCCAACTCTACAAAGCCCACGACCCGCGCTGGTTCCTGCCCAAATACAAGATATGGTTCGCCGACGACAGCCTCTACGGCCGTCTGATCATCGCCCGCTTTGACCAGCGCCGCGGCTGCATCGAAGGCTACCAACTCGTCGCCTCGGTGCCCAACCACCTCTGGGACGATGACGTCCTGGACAACGGCACCATGATCCGCAAGCACGACTTCCGCGTGGGCCTGCACCTGGATCATCCCGTCTTTCAACTCGATCCCGAAAACCAATCGCCCGAAAGCGACAACGCCACCGTCCGTCTCTGGCAAGATCTCGACTCTGTCCGCTACCAAGACGACCCTACCAAACTAAAACCCCACTTCAAAGTCGAAGTCCGCGCCCAAGGCGGCTCCTCCATCTCGGCCGGCTCCCGCAGCCGCTCCTTCCACACCAACTTCTTGCTCGCCAAAGCCCAACGTCTGCGCAACGCCATCCACGACGCCCAAGAACTTATGGACGCCCACGACGTCCGCGACCTGCTCCATTACGACCTCAGCCGCTCCCTCTCTCCGCGGGACTACCTCATCCGGAGCGCCATTCCGGGCATCGGAGGCGGCGACGGCCTCCGCAACGCCGTGCCCCACGGTATGATGACCATCCTGCGCGACAAGTACTGGCCGCCGCCCACCATCGAGGCGCCCCATAGGGTGGCCAACGTCGGGCCGGTGGGTGTCAACGGGGGGTATAACGCCGAGGCTACGTCCAACATTCTGCAGAACCCGCCTGCTACCCGGACAGAGATCAGCGATCATGCGTTCCACCTGAGGAGGTGGGTAGAGTTTGGAAGGGTGATGAGGGCGCATATTGGCGAAGAGCTGGTGACGTATTCGACGCTGGATGAGAGGTTGTATACACCCACGCCTGAGAAGCCGTGGAGGGGAATCTTTGTGGGGCATTATGGGCCGCATGGGTGCGAGTTTATTTTGATGCATCAGCCTGATGATGATCCGAGGGTACGAGATGCGGAGATAGAAAGGAGGGAGGATGAGACGGATGAAGAGTTTCAGAAGAGAAACGAAGATTCCAAGGTTTATATGGGTGGGTTGGCGGGGATTAAGCTCACTGGTGACCCGAATGTGCCTAGGGGGGAGTATACGTTTGTTGCAAAGGACATTGGAGAGGGAGGGTTTGTGAAGGTTGCGGATGAGGAGGAGTTTCAGGGGGCGAGGGTGGTGAAGGCAAAGGGGCATGTGGCTGAACATAACTTTCGGGATGGTGAGTTTCTTCCGAGTCCTTACCTTACATCTATCTGCTGGAAGAGCAGGGGGGAGTACTAACGATCAAACAGACGACTGGATAGACTGCGACCTCTTCCTGGCCTCTCACAATCGGCTGGCCCTCCACTGGCACCGATGGGATATGACGAGCGTTTTTGAGCGGGTCGATATTGATAAGTTTATCGTTCCCGAGTAAGTACGTTTCGCGCAACTATCTTGCTACTAGCGATGATTTCGTCTTGGGTTTCGAAGCCTTTTTTGTCTCGGTATCACGGCACGGTAATGACTCTACGAGGCGATGGTAGGCTGTATGATGGGCCTTGGTTTATGTTGTGAAGTTGATGGCGATGGCGGTGTGGAGGAGAAAAAGTTCACATATTGAGGGTTGTGATCACGGATTGGGTTCCCGGAAAAGCAACAGGACTGGCGACTTTAAGGATGTTTATGAGATTACGATGGATGAACTGGGTACACACTTGGACGGCGTTTGGAGGGTTTCTTGTCGACTGGGTAGTATAGGAGTATATATGGGTCAATACAAACGCGTGGTGTTACTTGTACTTGACGTCTCATGTCATACGGGGGGAGGAAGTTGACGTTCAATATAACCACAGCAAAAAAGCTATTTGTAGGTACTTTGTTCCCGCTGTGATGTTCATGATGCCGCCGACTTCCGTAGACGTTAACATCGGTCACCGATAACCGCCCGCCCCGTCTCAGCGGTTATGGCGCCAAGACCAGCCCATGCCTGCCCCCGAAGTCAGGCGGAACAAACAGCGGATGCAACGCTACAGGATCCGCCCAATGGACCCCCTGACGTCAAGCGATCCCCCGACGGCAATTGACGGGTCAAGCACACTTTTGTTCCAAGCACCTTGTCGGCCACAGCCAGCCATGATTTCCCATTACCCAACGCGATGCAAGGTACAGGTATGGTCTTGACCGACTGTCACTGACTTACTGGTTGTAGTACAAAGGTCGGAAGCATGTACGAGCTGCGTGTCTTGTCGGGAACTCGTGACCACTTGTTAATTTGTTTGTTTTCGTACGGACGGCGGTGTGTGTGAACGAGCTGGTAGGTAGGTAGGCAATGATAACAAGCAAAGGATTCTGGGAAAATCTAGAACTCTGGGGGAAACGGGGTGATCTGTGTGATGACATCTGGATCTGGATTCTGGATGGGATCTGCTGCTCTTCCACTTATAGGTACACGTACTTCCACTTCTAGCTTGCTGGTTGTGCTACCTGTGGGACTCTCACTTTCTCTTGATCTCTTTTCTATTAGCGAGCCTGTCTATTGCCTTTTGCTACCTCTATTTCTTTGCTAACGATTGCGTGCTTCATCATTACCATCGTCGCTGGCGCAAACATCCGGTTCTCGGCGACTAAACTGACGGGACGAAAGATACGGCACTCGCAAGGAAATAGATGATATAATAGACGACGGGACGACAGCATATCTGATGCTTCAGGAGGGCGAAACCAGACGACATTGACATCAACATATTCAGCACAGACAGTTGTACAGCTTACTTGCAGCAGCTCCAACAGACCTAGCACGCAATGGCTTCTGGACGGCCTGCCGCCCGCCTCGCATGCGACCTTCTCCGACTTACACCGCGCCGACTTACATCACTAGCAGCTACACCATTAGTACCTTCACCACCACAACCAACGACAACCGTCTCGGACTTAGGTCGTTCATTCACGATACGCACCCGCTTTCTTCACGACCGTACCTTTTTCACTCCCGGCACTCCGCCGAACCCAAATCCGCCAAAACACGATGCCCCTCGAGATCCAAACGATCAACGGCGGACCACTCCCCGACAAGCGCGCGCCGCGCCCACTAGCCTGGCCGTAGGCGCCGGCGTTGCTGTACTGGCTTCCTACCTCTACAACCGTGATCGCAAAAGTGACATCAAGATCAAGGCCAAACTTGACAGCAGCAGCCGCACCGACCGAGACGATCGAGACAGCGCGAAAGATCCGGATCCAGATAAACAACCACCACCACCCTCTCCAGAGTCAGAAACTTCCCAACAACCCAGCGAAACCATCGCCACCTCCGAAGACACGCGTGAACCCCTCTCCTTCCCCCGCTACCGCCTCTCCGAAATCCGATTCCAGCACTCCTCCACCTCTTCCTCCCCCTGGGTCACCTACGCCGACAAAGTCTACGACATAACGCATTGGGTTGGCGCGCACCCGGGCGGTGACGTGATCCTCCGCGCCGCCGGCGGTCCGATCGAGCCATATTGGGACATCTTCACGATCCACAAGACCTCGCCCTATGTTCGGGATATCCTGGAGCAATACTGTATTGGGTATATACATGTTGATGATCTTGACCCGGCTACCGGGAGGCCGAAAATGGATAAAGTGGAGGACCCGTTCGAAAAAGATCCCGAGAGGGATGAGCGGTTAGTGACGCATACGGCGAAGCCGAGGAATGCGGAGACTCCGTCGGACTTGGTGGGAGCAGACTTCAAGACGGATGAGGGGGTTTTCTATGTGCGACATCATATGTGGGTGCCTGTTGTTGATGACGATATTAAAAAGGTGGAGGAGAAGCATGTTCTCAGCGTGGAGTTGCCGGACGGAGAGACACGGGGTTACACCATAAAAGAGTTGAAGGAGAGGTTTCAGAGACATAAGGTTACGGCGACGCTGCAGTGCTCGGGCAACAGACGGAATGACATGACGCGCCACGCGGGCAAGACGAACGGGCTGCAATGGGGCGTGGGCGCTATCAGTAATGCGGAGTGGGAGGGGGTTTTGTTGAGGGATGTTTTGAGGGATGCTGGGTTGAAGGTCGCTGACCCATATACTGCTACCGCCGTCGTCCAAACACCCTCCTCCTCCCCATCATCCGCTGAAGACATCCCTTCACAAAATGACCTCCACGTCCAATTCTCCGCCCTCGAAGCCTACGGCGCCTCCATCCCGCTATCCAAAGCCCTCGATCACACCGGTGACGTCCTCCTCGCCTTCGGCATGAACGGGCGCGCTCTGCCTCGCGACCACGGATTTCCTCTAAGGGCTATTGTGCCCGGCCACGTCGCCGCTCGCTCGGTCAAGTGGCTCAACAAGATTGTTGTGTCGGATGAGGAAAGCCCAAGCCAGTGGCAGAGAAGAGATTATAAGAGCTTTGGACCGAATGAAGGCGCGAATCCGGATTGGGAGCGGGCGAGGAGTATACAGGAGATGCCGGTGACTAGTGCTATTACGGGGGTTTGGGTAGGGAGTGATTGTTTGAAGAGCAAGAAGGAGAATAAGAAGCAGCAGGAGGAGGGGAATGGGCAGAAAACGGTGGATTTGGCAGGTGTGGATGGGCAGAAAGTTGGTTGTACTAAGACTTCTGCCACCACTGCCGGTACCACTGCCACCCCTTCCTCATCCCCCGAAACCAAACCCGAGATCCCCATCACCATGCAAGGCTACGCCTACTCAGGCGGCGGCCGCGCCATCGCCCGCGTGGACGTCTCCCTCGACAACGGACGAACGTGGGACCAAGCGGAGCTGATTGACGATTGCAGTAACTCGGAGACTCCTTGCTACGGGAATAAGACGTGGACTTGGAAGAGGTGGAAGTATTCCAGTCATTTACCCCCCTCCGTCATGCCCAATACCACCAACACCCAGCCTACTAGCAACGAAAACAAAACCAAAGACGAAAACAAATGCACAACCCTCATAGTCAAAGCCATCGACGAAGCCTACAACACCCAGCCCGAGTCTCACGCCGGTATCTACAACGTGCGAGGCAACCTGGCTACGGCTTGGCATCGCGTTCGGATTTGCCCTGAGTGTGTTGCTTGTCCTGATGGAGGAAAGGGAGTCAAGTGGGTGACTGGGAAGGTAATTGGATGTGGGTTTGAGAAGGAGGTAGAGGAGGCGAGGGAGAAGGGGGAGAAGAAGAAGGAGGAGGAGCGGGAGAATAGTGCGGTTGGGGCTGCTGCTGGGAAACCTGGGAAGTAGTTAAGGTATGTGGCTAAACTTATGGATGGGTAGGATAATGAGATGTTTTGGAGTTCAGGGATGGATAGATGCATCGGATATGGCTGGCATCAAGAAATATTGGCGGTAGAGGCGTTGCTTATGGATGAGATGGACTATGGGTATGGTATCAGAAGAAGCATGAAGCCGCGGAGTTGAGGGAACATATCATTCTTGCATAGCATGGTTATAGAGTAATGCTAGTAGCTTGTGTATGGAATGGGCATGCCTACCTGGGCACATGAAGTAATTTCATTGGAACAAAGAGACCTACGTGACCTCAACTTCACAAATCACAATTGGGTATTTTATCAGGGAGTCAGGGTAAAGAAAGCAATAACTGATGTCTAGAGCGAGGAAATAAACAAAGTACAAGTGATACGAGAGATGGGAGATACCGGATAAATCCAAACCCAAGCCGTACCAAAGACATCCATCTCAAGGAAACCAACAAACGCCATCCAAAATCAAGACAAAAGACCAAAGAACAAAAATCCTTTACCTACATCCTCAGTTGCTCACGTTTACTCAAAACACCCCTTCCTTCCACCTCTCCCCCAGTCTCCCAGCCCGAAACATCCCAATCCAAAAGCCTACTAAGCTATAGGACCAGGATAACTCCTCGCCAACGCCTCCAAATCCTCATCCGTCACCCTTCCTGGCGGTCCTGGCGTCTGCTTCTCCCCAGCCTGCCCCTCCCGTTCTCTCTCCTTCCCGTTCTCCTTCAACCTCTCCAAAGCCCTCTCATTAGCCCTCCTCCCGTCCTCCTTTCTCCTTTTGACCCGTCTAATATACTCCCTATCCTCCACCTCCCTCTCAACTTCTTCCCACTCCCCTGCCTGTTGCCTCGCCTCCTCCACCTCCTTCTGCCTTGCGCGTCTCACCGCTTCGACCTGCATCTGTTGGACGTGCTCGAATTCCCTTTCCAGATCCTCTTCTTCCCTTCTTCTCCTTTCCCTTTCTCTTGCCCTGGATTCTGTTTGCACCAAAAGCCTCTCTTCCCGCTCTATCTGTTCTAGGAGCGATGCCTCCTCGTCTTCGATCTTGCGGTAGTAGGCATCGAGTGCCATGGCGTAGAACTCATCATCCTCCCTTTCCTGCTCCTCCGCTTGTTTTTGCAGCTTCGCCCAGGGGGAACCGGGGTGGACAGATTGCTGGGGTTCGGCGCCCGTGTAGGCGCCGTGCATCATGCACGATTCGCGGTCGCGGGTTACGAGGGGGGAATCGAATTCTATGCGGGAAGGGGGAGGGGGAGGGGAGGTTTGGAGTTTGGCGTAGCGGGCTTTGAGGTGGTTGAGACGGGCGAGGCGGGATTGGGTTTGGGAGCTGGTTTGGGAGGAGTCGGAACGGGTGCGGGTGTGGGTGTGGGTGCGGGGAGGGGAACTGCTTGATTGAGGTTGGAGAGGATCAGGGGAGGTGCCTTTGCCGAAGAGGCGGGGGTTGGGAGAGAGAGAGACTTTAGGACGACTACCACGGCCGCGCCCGCGAGAGCGAGGCTTGGAGGGTGAGTTGGTGTTGGTGTTGTTGCTGGATTTGGACTGGCTGCTGGATTCGCCGCCGGCGGAGCCGGAGGGAAGTTGCATCATTTTGGCATTTAGACCTCTGCTCCTGGTGCCGGTGGCGGTGGGGGAGTCAGGCGCGCGGAGAACCTTTACTTTCATTGCTTTTAGGGCAGGTGGGTTAGCCGGAGGTCCTTCTTGTTCGTCTGCATCTTGGTCTAGGGCGGTGGGCGCGCTCACAGGGCTTTGTGCTTCTCTTTCTTCCTCTTCTTCATCATCCTCCTCTTCATCTTGCTCGTCGGCGTCATCCACGACAGCGGCTTGCTTGGCTTTGCCTCTGGTGGTGACACCGCCACGCGCGGCAGCCTTCTTAGACGCTGCCTTCTTCTTGGCTGCCCCCTTTCCCTTTCCCTTTCCCTTTCCCTTTCCATTCCCTTTTCCCCTCTTGGGCTCTTCGTCGGAAGCTTCCCCATCCTCAGAGCTCGACGTGGTGGCGTCCGAGTTCGGCTCTCTGATGCCATGGATAGTCGGTAGAATCTTGGGCGGGGCCGGGAGAATGATTTTCTCGACGAAGGAGCCCTGTGCTGCCGCGGCTGCCTTGGCTGCGGCCTTTTGGGCTGCCGCTGTCAGGGCGAGGGTTTTGGTAGGCCTGGGCGGTTTGGCTGTGGTGTTCTTGGTTGCACCTTTGCTCTTCATTGCTGGTGGTGGCGTAGGCTCCTTTTCCTCTTCTTCCTCTTCTGGCTCTTCGTCTTCTGGCTCGTCAACGACGTTATCACCGGGGAATTTAACAACCTCATGGGGCTGGGGCCAGAGCGAGATGTCAAGTGGGTCGGCGGCTGTGGTTGTTAGTCGGTGACTCTGTCTAAAAAAAGAGAGGACAATGGAAAAACTAGGAAGACATACCAACATCAGAAAGCTCAGACTCATCCGAATAGCTCTGCGGAGGTTTAAAACTAGGATCCTTCGACTGAAACGGCGGTAGCTTCTTCTTGCCTCCCTTGCCCGTAGGCCTGAACGAGACCTTTGGCGTCTTGACTTCCGGCTCTGCCACCGTTTTGGCTTTTTTGGCGGCCGATGGGCGCGGTGCGCTTTCATCATCTGGACGCTTGTTGTTAGACATTGCTGCTTGAGACCGAAAGTACAGAAGATTCTTACCAGACATAAACTCAGAAGAATGATCTGACGAATCCCACTCCCAAGTGGGTTTATAGGTCGGATCGTCTGAGGTGAAAGGGGCACGCTTTCGCTTGCCACCTGCACGCGCCGGTCTGTTATGCCAATGATTGTTAGCACAAACATAACTTTCACGCACACAGAAAAACAGAGACAAATACACACTCACCGTTTACCAGCCTTTTTTCCAGCCGGCTCATCCTCCGACAAAATTGACATTTCACTCATCTCTTCATCCTCCTCCTGCTCAGATTCCACCTCCTCCACCACATCCGCAAACCTCGCCTTCTTCGCAGCAGTCTTCGCAGCAGCAGTAGTAGCCGGTCCCGGACCAGCCACACCCACATTCCCAAAAAGGCCAGCAGGAACAACAGTCCCCATCATTAAATCCGTCGCCCCCTTCGGCCCTACTTTCTCCCCTTTCTTCGCCCTCAATGGCTTCCTCTCCCCCATCCCACCCATCGCCGCCGACCGCCCCAGCCACTGCTTAAGCGGGATCACGCCCTCAGGCACATCCACCCTCGCCGTCTTCGCGCCCTTGGGGATCCCGTAGTAATAAGCAAGGTGAGATACAGGGTGAATCGGGCCAAACGTCCTCTTGTCATCTTCCGGCTTAGCGACGCATGAATCTATGTGTCGCTGCGCCGCCAAGACGTCGATGATCTTACTGCCGTCTGCTGTAGAGGTAGTAGTCATCTCCATCTCTAGCCCGCACCAGGGGCAGAAGCGGACGTTGAAAGAGCTGCTGGTGCGGCCTTTGCCGCCGCAGTGGCCTCTACAAAAATGTGCGTGTTTTTCGCGATCGCCCACCTCGAGCTTGCGCAGCTCGAGACCGCATTGCGCGCAAAACTCGGGCTTGTAACCTGTCCCGGAGCCGCGAGCGACGGCGGGGTGCTTGTGCGCTTTTGCCGAGGACGGATCATCGGTGTGGATGCGCTCGCCGCAGACCGAACAGGCCTTCCACGGGTGGATCTCGTGGTGGGCGGCGCCGGGGTAGCAGACGAGGTCGTGGTGGAAGCGGTCGAGCTTGGAGGCTAAGACCGAATGGTCGCGGCCGCAGCGGCAGCAGAAACCCCAGGTGAGCTCGCGCTGGAACTGGAAGGGGTTGGGGTGGTCGTCGTTGGTGGCGGATGGGTTGATGGGCCGCGTGGTTTGGAGGGCGCCGAGGATGTCGGCGTGCTTGGAGGCGAAGTGCTGGAAGCGCTGGGCGACAGTCCAGTGCTGGTAGAGAGGGTCGGCGCAGAAGTTGCATTTTTCGGCGGTGTGGGCGGCTTTGATGTGCCGCGCCATGACGCCGCTGCCGTAGGGGAAGGCGGCGTCGCAGCCTGGGAAGTGACACTTTTCCTCGCGTTCGAGCATGATGGTGCGCATCTCAAAGTACTTTTGCTGGAGAAGACGGACCTCGGTGGGCGTGAGGACGCCGTTGGCGAGACGTGGGGTGCTGTCAAACTTGCAGTCCAGAACTTGGTCGATAGGGGGGATATGGACGGGGATGCCCTTGACGAAGTCTACGGTGAGCGGGTTGGCATAACTGAACTCCCGGAGGAAGCGACCCTTTTCGCTCGGGTTCATGGCATTGAGATCGAGTTTCCTGGAGGCACTGAAGACGCCCGTATGCGTGGGACGTGGAGGTGGCAAGTTGGAGGCGAAACCCATTGGGTTGGGGTTATGTTGATTCACCGCTGCCTGTGGTGTCCGTGCCTGTGGTGTCCGTAACTGCTCAGAAGGTTGAGCACCAGGGGCAGGCTGAGGCTGATGGTCCGATGGCTGGATAGTCCTCAATTCGCCATGACTCCAGGGAACTTCTTCAGCCCAAAGCTGGTAGTCACGACCAAAGCGAAGACTGTTTCCGTTAGGAAGGGCGTCTTTGTTGCTGAGGCTACTGAAGAGGACATTTCCGTCCGTCTTGTAAATGTCGCGATACCCAAACGGCTGGGCGTATGTATCACCGAACACTGTCATATATGTTTAGCAATCTGGTCACTGTATCAGAGTTAAGGGAATGCTCACCATCAAACTGATCATCATAAACCTGCACAACCAACTCCGGCCAAACGATCATATCCCGAATTTTATACCACTCCAACTCCGTTGTAGTAGGCAGCACCACCAACATCGGCGCGCCGTCTAGCTCATTCTGCGTCAGTCTCACCCTTGAGCTCTCAGGGTAGTAATCAACTGAGAACCTTCCCGGCGACCACAACTCCTCAATCAACCCGCGGAACGCCTTAAGGCTCGTCTCCCTGGGATTCCACTCCAAAGCCTGGTCATGATCCTCATCACAGACTAGGGCATACTCCCGGTACACCGGCTGAAGCGTAATAAACTGCGGGAACATATCCACGCCGTTCCTAGCCGGCGGCACGCCCGGCTTCTCCTTTAGCCAGTTGTACCACTGCTCAAGCAGCTCGGCGAGGCGCTGAACGCCGCTTTTGTCCAGCTTGCCGTTTGAGTCGACGGGGATGAGCACCTCCGACTGTTCCCTCGCATCGGCGAGGAACGACTCGCCGGGGAGGTGCACCTCGATGTGCTTGAGGTCCTGCAGCTGTTCCAGGCCGAGACCGGACTCGAGCATGTTGCGGATCTTGGAGTGGACGAGCTTGGAGTCCTTGAATTCGGAGTGTAAAATTGCGCAGCCGTCACTGTACTTGTATGACACGCCCGGGACGAACATGTGCCAGCGGTCGGCGTTGCCGCTGGGCGATTCGGAAGTCCACGCCCGCAGCACGATCGGTTGGTTCCGTGACTCTTTGTGGGCTTGCAGGATGGACGTCCATTGGTTGAAGTTGAAGGCCAACCCGCCGTAGGTGCCGTAGTCATTGTCGTTGCCGCCGTAGCGGGGATCGGACGTGACCCGGACGCCGATGTACGCGTCGGGAACAACAGGCTGGCCGGGACGGTTGGGGATGCGGCCGGCGCACAGGACGCGGCAGACTTGTGCCATCCAGGGAGCAAACTGGTTGGTGTGTACATCCGCCGTTGAGGGATCTCCAAGGATGGGCATGCGGAGGTAGGCAACGTCCGGGCGGTTCATGTCCGGCATGCCGTCCCACTCGAGTACCAACTTGGCGAGGTTGTGAATGTCGGTCGGCTCCCACTGGTAGGGCACGGGATCACTGGGACCGGCGACGAAGAGCACCTTTTGGTGCGCCAAGGGCGATCCGTTGGTGTCGTTGCCCAGCGAGCCAAGGTGTCCGATGACCCAGTTCCAGGCGATATGGTCGTTGCTGTAATCACCGGGTCCTTTGCATGCGACGTCGAGAGTGTTCCTGTTGTTTCGCGAGAAGGCCTCCTTCTGGGCTCGGGTCTTGTACTCCTTGTTCCTGTCGAACAGGTAGAGCTTGTATGAAGCACCAGCTCGGACGCCGAAGCCCAGAAGACGGTCGACAGCGTCAACAAAGGTGTTTAGCATGTCGATACGGAACCAGACGATGCCCTGGTAACCGTAGAGAGGGATCCACAGATTCTCGACGCCACCTCTCTCGCCTTCAAGTCGGCTTTTGAGGCCGTCCTGGTGGTGATCCGTCTGCGCAAAAGCGTAGTAGGCCTCAGTGGAGAGGCGGTGCTTGCCGCCTTCGATGTCTTTGAAGACGTCACCGATGTCCTTGAGAGGGCCTCCGCCGCGAAGAGAGACGAGGGCGTTCTCTGGGGATGGGACAAGCCCCATGGGCTCATCAACATCCATTGTGTGCTCTTCTTCCTCATTGACGACGCCCTCTTCGTCCTCATCATCAAAGTCACCGCCGCCACGCAACCCGAAGCCGAAGTCCAACTTATCCGGCAAGACTGCACGCAGCGCATCAGCGTTTATGTAGTCTTCCTCAGGATCAAGTTCTCTGAGCGTCTCAGGGAATTGCGGCAGAGCATTGTACGTCTCCAGTACCGGATCCGGTTCTATTTTGATGAACTGTCAGCAGCACATCCCACCTCCATGCTCACCAGTACGTTCACCGGTAGGCAAATAACTCACCTCTAACAGCATCCTTCTCAAAAACCCTCTTCCCATAACAATTCAAAAACTTGATCGGATCCTCCCTCAGCCTGCGAATCACATTCCCCATATCATCCTCCCCCTCATCATACCCCGCCCCGTACCCTTTTTGGGTCACCCCCTTCATCTTCTTCTCCCACCACCTCCTCGTCTCGCTCTGTTCCCAACCCATGGGCGCAACAGGCAATCCAAAGTACAAACAAGTCAGTTTGAACGCCAGATCGGCTTCCTTCGCCCAACCTTTTTCTTCTCCCTTCTTAATCCCCTTCTTCCCCTTGCTCCCCTTAGAGCTCACCTTCTTAGCCCAACACTTCACCTCCCCCTTAACCAACCTGCTATACCTCTCGCTATTCTTCCCCTGCAGCTCCGCCAACACTGGATTCCGCTCCCAATCAGCCGGCAGCAACAATTCCCTGTCCTCGGGATTAAACCGCGACTTGAGCAGCTCGTTCAAGGTGGAGGTAGGCGAATCCAGGTGGGTGCGGAAGGAATACAGAATAGTTTGGAAGGCGTCGGAGGAAGGGGTCACGGTGGGGTCGACTCGCCGGTAAGAGGCCAGGCGGAGCTGGTTGTCGTGTTCTTCTTGAGCTTTGCGCTGGGCGAGGGCCGCTTGGCGCTGGTTACGTTTTTGGATGGCGAGTTCTGAGGGGGAGAGGGTGATGGCCGGGTTGGGGCGTTGGAGGTTGAAGGAGGTGAGGTTGGAGGGATCGGTGCCGAAGAGGCGGGAGGCGTAGGGGTTTGTGGGAACGGACTTGGAGCTGCCCGCGGAGTCGATGGCTCTTTGGATGGTGCTGGCGGCCTTGGTGGATTTTTCAAGGTTGCCTGTTGAGCTGGCTCTGGGCTTGATGATGCGGTTGGTAGAAGAGTTGATGGGTTTGTCGGCGTTCTTCGGGCTCTTCTTGCTGCTGCTGCCTTTCTTCTTCTGGTTCTGGTTCTCCGTGCGGTTCCGAAAGAAGGAAAGTCCCCAAGGCATGATGGTTGTTCCCGCACTCGTTTGGGTTCGGACTAGGTCTTCTACAGGCCCTGTAGATGAGCCTAGTCAAAACACATTAACACTTTTGATGATTTGTTTATTTGGTGTTATTGTTGTCGATCAATGATGAGTATTGTTCATGAACGACGCATATTTTGTTTGGATGAATGAAGGAAGAAAAGAAACGAGGAAAGAAGAGAAGGACATTGAGGGGGGATGGTGACTGTAGGGGGTAAACAGCCATTTCAAGGCATCACATCGGACAAAGAGAAAACGAGGGCATTATTCTTCCTCTTCTTCCTTTTGGCCCTCGAATACAGGTGTAGGCGTTTGCGTTGGTGGCCATTGAAGGGTAAGCTGTACAGTATTGCTGGTGATTTCTGCAGGTCATTCTTTAGCTAGAGGTAGAGTTTCTTTGTCTAGGGGGGTGCAACGTCGAGGACGGGAATACTCGAGGGACAGTTGAGTCGCTGCATGCGAACATTGTGAGTATGGAGACAAAGAAACAGCTCGACAGCTCGAATCAAGCATTGACAGCCAGGTGTGTTTTGTTTGCTCCGAAATAGGCAACTGGCCCTTGACTGATCCGTCGGCAACTAGAGAGAACAAAGCCATCATTGTGTCAAGCTCTTGTTGCGACGGGAACGTCGTCGTCTCAGTCAGTGGACTGTGAGGCAGTGACCCAGGAGGACACTTGTCTCTGTCTCCCTCTTTCAGGCCCCGGCCAATTGTTGAATGAACCCCATGGCTCACGGTAGCTGGGGAAATGAACGAGAAAGGAGAATGAAATAAAGGGATCAAGGGGCTGCGAGCGTTGCGCGGGCTTTGACAATTGGATTCTCACCAGCTCTGTCGTGGTGTTGATGAGAGTGAGACGTTGTTGCAGCGATGAAGCTGTGGCAGGGGACAGCACAGGGGCAGGCACCTCACTTGCTTGGCGCCGATAAGACAAGACGAAACGGTGCGCTATCCCTAACCCCTGATCCGGCATCATCATCAGTGACAAAGAACATGGACACATCTCTGCATTCCAGCAACATCATAGCCTCAATTTAATAGCAGAGAGTCAAACAATAATACTCCTAGGGATGAGTGTCAATAGTTTTATGCATAGTGATTTGAACCCAAGGGGCTGCGTAGAGGTAGTAGACAGCGAGGGGCGGACAACGTATGAAGGCGTCGAGGGTTATCACCAAATGGAAGCAGGTAATCGTGTCTCTAATATTCAGGCAATGAAAACTCTACTCAAGTTCCAGAAGACTAAACATCGAGCCAAGAGACTGGCTTTTCCGCTGTTTTACCCTCTATTTGCTTTGGGTTGCGCTGCATCGTACCTAGGTATGTTACGCTCCTCCTTTGTAGTATCCTCATATTGATCCTTGCGCTCATGACTTTCCTGTCTTCCAAATGACTGACACCAACGAGAGCCCAACTACCTAACGTACACAAAAATAAACGCCTGACAACAAACGTGAATACACCAAATCACACCCTCCTACACCCTAGGGTTCATCACGGAATCAGGTCTCTAATCATCATCCGCATACCCCGGTGCACCTCCCGGCGTAGGGGCTCCTAGGGCACCAGGTGTCGGCGCACTGACTGCATCACCACCACTTCCCCAACCGCCCTGCCAGGCGCCAGGAGTGGGCGCGCTGACAGCAGCCGGCGTCGGGGCCGAGTACGCACCAGGTGTAGGAGCGTTGAGTGCC